>JAULKK010296007.1:0-12922 GCA_032355705.1 Rubia peregrina
TCGCTAAGTTCTGTATCATGGCTATTCGGATGGGGATTTAGTCTACTACATCTACAATGGTCTTCTTGATCAAGATCAAAGGCTAGTGAGGGAAGCATGTGGTGGTTCTCTTGGGACCAAGTTCTCTAGGGAAGCTATGCATCTTTATGAGGAGCTAGCCGAAGAATCAAGAAACTTTAGCTCGAGGACCGATTTGAGAAGGCAAAATCCCAACAATGCAAGTGCTTCTTCCAACCATGGAAAATTTGAAGACCAAGTGACTACTCTCACTTCTATGGTAAAGGCGTTGATGACACAATCCGGGGCAAAGCTTCATGTGAAGTATTGCGAGATTTGTTTTTCTCCACATCCAATAGATTAATGTCTGACTTTGCAAGACAATTATGTGGAGGAAGTGAATTCCATGGGGTGGCAAAGATGCTAAGGGTATCTAAAACAAGGGTACCAAAATCAAGGGTATCAAGGCTACCAAGGCGGAGGTTACCAAAATCGGCCTTACAATGCGGCTAACCAAGTTCACCCAAATCTTTGATATGGGAATGCATAAGGAGGCTAAAATGTTCAACCTTACTGCCCTCCCCACAACAATACCGGCCACCACAACCGCAATACCAAAGGATTGGTGATAAGCCCCACAATCAAGGAGAAAGTTTGGGGATGTCAAAGGAGGAGATCATGCAAGCTATTGGGAAGTTGACAATGTGTGTGGACAAGATTGAGAAGCACCAAAAGAAGAACGACTCTAACGTGTAAAATCTAGAGATGCAAGTGAGCCAAATGGCTCAAATCTTGAATCGAATGAAAATGATTGACTTTAACTAATCAATGGTTAACCCTTAATTGACTTTCCATATATAAACATTAATAAACTAGTTTGATTTTAACTTATAAATGGTCAACCATAGTTGACTTTCCATACATAACCAGAACTAACTGACTTTCCATACATAAACATTAATAAACTGGTTTGAATTTAACTGTTAAATGGTCAACCTTAGTTGACTTTCCATACATAACCACAACTAAAATAGTTTGACTTTAACTAATCAACGGTCAACCCTTACTTGACCTTTCATGCATAAATACTAATAACTAAGGTTTTACCTTAACTAATTAATGGTCAACTCTTATTTGACTTTCCATACATAAACACTAATGAAAATGTTTGATCTTCAATAATCAACGATTGACCCTTACTTCACTTTAAATAAAAAAATACTAATAACTTAGGTTTGTTCTTAATTAATCAATTGTCAACCCTTATTTGGCTTTCTATATATAAATAATAATCAAAAGGTTGACCTTGAGGAATCAACGCTCAACCCTTCCCTGACAATCCATACTTTAACACTAATAAAAGGGTTAGAACATAACTAATCAACGGTTAACCCTTGACTTTTTATACATAAACACTAATAAAATGGTTATAAGTTAACTAATCAATTGTTAACCCTTACTTGACATTACATACATAATTACCTGAATTTGGATGCTAGGAGATGAACATCACACAAGAAAAAGTAAAGAGTGGTCTCCATTGAGGGAAAATTCGGAAATTCGAACTCTTTATAATGTTAAATGAGGGTGGATGTTTTGAAGTTATTAGAGTGAGTTAAGTGATCTATATTTATGGGAGAGGATATTCTGAATTCTGATTCGGAGTATTAATGATGTTTCACAAATGGGTTGTTTAGGAGAGAGAAAAAAACGGTAGTAATGGTTTTGGCGAAAAAGGAAAATTTTGGATTAAAGTCCTCATGAATTCATGTTCAGGGAAGGTGTTACTGCTTGGTGTAGTACCAATGGCACTAACCAATTTTGGGAAGAAAAAGCTGTGGAATTGATCTGCAATGATTTATGCCTGGCACGAGGCATGACACGACTGTGCCGTAGGAAGGCCTCATTTCAGTTCTTCCTACACAAGCCATATACAACTCGTTCTCCTAACATTTTACACCAAATCTTATTTTCTACAAATCAAAACCACAAGACTCGGTATGAGATTATTGAAAACCAGAATTGTCAACAAAATCCTTTGCCACACACAAAACATCCAAACAACTAACAATTAAAACACCAAAACAAAGAAAAATACCATATTTTTATTTTCGTCCTCGTGACTTTTTTTCAAGCTTTTAGATTTAGAACAAACCTTCCATTGGGTCTTTGGAGTTTCCATCTGTGACTCCACCCATGATGACAGCTTTGTGGAGAGGACTGCACAAAGTGTCATCCTTACCTTGGCGCTCCTTCACAACAATTGGGGATTCATGTTCACCCTTAGCCAATGTCTAATCCGTAGCCTTTTCCTTGGGTTTGGGAGGTGTTCTAGGATAATTCCCTTCCATGCTCCACAACCCGATGTTTGTTAGTATCCACATAAAAACAATCCTCAATAGGAAGATTATGACTAACATCATGCAAGGCATAAGTGTCATCAACATTCTCATCAAAATCTAAGATCAAATTTTTCCCTCATCATCATCATCACTCAAATAGGAATAATAAAATTGGTGAAATTATTTCAATAAGCTTATACCATTGCACTCAAAAGAGGAATTGGAGGATTCATGATAAGATTTATAAATATCAAAATGGACCTTATCTATATCATCCTCTAAGGTTAAGGTTCCTAAGTAGAAATCTAACTTGGTCCTCGATATTTTTTAAAAAATGGTCTCCCCAGTGATATGGAGGGTGCACATTCATTGTGTAACATATTGAGGACATAGAAGTACGCCATACAAACAAGATTACTGACCCGCCTCCCCTCGGGGTCGCTAATAGAACACACAATCTTTTCACGGGAGATGTACTAATTAACCCGAGGAGAGGGAATAGGTTGAAGATAAGAGAATTCATATTGTTTCTGTCGTTCCTACTACTATACTACCTATGGGGTAGATAGTTGCAAGACCGGGTTTGTCCACAGAGATTCCAGGAATCTAAAAGTTAACTACACACAGCTGCGACCGGGTCGTTAATCCGATCACGTGTCAGGAATAACTAATGTTGCAAAATGGGTTTTTGGGGGGTTTTACTTAACAAATAAGAGCATGCAAAGGCACAAGAGAGTAAAACTATATATCGCTAGCACTTGGGAAATATTTGTGTAACTTGACCGATGCTATGTTTTGATCCTAGATTCAATCACATTCAAGACATACATTTCTATCCTAGTGCTTATGACACATAGTGTGATCGATGGTCAACACTACCCCATATCTGTCACATAAGGTTGCACACATTTTCTTCCATCGGCCCTACCTCCACAATTTGGGAAATGCAATATGGCTTGGAACATTGACAAGTCTGATTCTTCCTCGTGCTGTTACGTCCTGGGCACTCCAATACAAATTCCTTCCTCATAGGCCTACAAAGGCAAAGAGATAGGCACATCGATGGATCTAAGGTTTCAAATTATGCTAACCCTAGTTTTTATATTAACGTTATTTTTATCCGTAACCCTTTGGGCCAACTCGTCAGCTAAGACCAGTGTATGGTCATCGTAACGGTAACTCGGTGACCCACATACACACATTAATATAATCCCGGATCTCGCTACCCCTATCACATCTAGGTTTTCCTTCCTTGGGGGATATCAATAAATGCGTAAAAATGAAAGTAGACTACGGTGTGTGACATCTTAGTGTGACGATCATGCAATTAACAAGAATATGAAGAAGAGCAAACATAATAATCATAAGCACATAAATTAAGGTGGATATATACTACCTAAGCATTGAACCCAAATATTTCATTGGATTCAATGCCCTTGGGCAAAACAAGAAAAAGAGAAGAAAATAAATTAGAGAGAATGATGAATCCCTTTCTCTACCCACTCTTAGGAGAATAAAATGATCAAAACCTTAAACCTTAGTAAACATAGGTTCATATATATAGTAGTAGGGGATTGGGCTTTCAAAAGGCACAAAAGGAGGCCAAAAACTCTAGCATCTAATAACGACACGGGGTGTGCTGCCTGGTGCGGGGATGACACGGCTAGTACTGGTCGGCATAGACCATTGACTAGGACTCCATTTTTTGCCTTCTAATGCTTTTACCTACGTTGTTTGGCACAACCCGTCAGCTGGAAGCACATCTTGATCAGTTGAATGACGCGGGCCATGTAAATCCTTGCGGGCCATCGACTGGGAGTTATTTTTTGTGAAAAATGATGGTGCTGCTGTGTCAATCATCGCACCCCGTGGGCTGGTCTTCAAATGTTGGAAATGAAATGACACGTTCCATGTAAAAGGGCACAGCCTATGTCTATACATAGCCTTGCAAGGGTTTGGAATAGCACGGGTTGTGTTTGAGCGAACTGCTCGTGCCAAAGGGGATGCGGCATGGCTGTGCTAGCTGGAACGACTGTGTCGGCTGGTGCGGATGTGCCGAGCCTTGAGAATGTTGAACTTCAATTTCCTTCTTTTTCCTGCTTCATTCCATCTATTACCACATTTTGATTCATGGCCTTCTGTTTTCTACCATCCCTGCGAATGACCTTCATATATATACTACCACCCTTACGGATAACCTTCTACAAGATTATACCAAAGTTCTAAGGAGAAAACTACTAGTAAGCTCACAAAAGAAGATTTAGGTGCTCGTGAGGACAAAGTGTCCATTTGATCCAATTAAGTCTACAAAACTCGGGATTTAAATAAGAAAATTAAAAATTCTCATCTAAACCCTTTGTAATGCAAACCTAACTAAAACTAGCAATCAACCAACAAAACATAATAACAAATGTGTCAAATGCATTAACGCATGCATATAGGTGTAGATCAATTTCCCCACACTTAAACCTTTACTCGTCCTTGAGTAAACTAAAATGAGCTAAGATCTAAGTAGCATGCAAGGATAAGTTACCTAATCCATTCAACTTTATTCCTAAGCTACCCTAGTTCCCCCATAGATGTAAGAATCTCACAACTCACACTCTGCCTGAAGAAGCTAAAGTAAACTATCCACCACAATCAATCCAATGAAAGGTAAGATATATACGTTAAGTGTGAAACTAACTTCCTTCGCCGAAGAAGCCGCCAATGACAATCCAAGAGATGTTTAATTAAAGTTTCCATTTTCTCTCAATTTCTCTCATTTTTCCTAGGAACCCTTTTAGATTTTCATCCTAGCATTCAAACATGTTAATTTCACTTCTCACCTTTTTCCTCACCATGACCTCCCATTTTTGCCTAGGTTTTTCAACCTAGCCGGGCCTCGCCTCTCATTTTTTCCTAGGTCTTTCAACCTATCTGGGTTTTTTCCCATTTTTACCTAAGTCACCCTTGCATGTTTTTGACTTGGATGGGTATATATTTTTCATATTTTAAAAAATCAATTTTTTATGTAGTACAAAATGCTCGAAAGATGGGCTTCATCCTACATGATGATAAGAAAAACAAAAAATGACACCATCAAAATGTTCCAAAAACATCCCCAAACATAAAACTACAAATGGTTCCCTCACACCAAAAACAAAATTTTCAAAGCAAACTAGCAAAGTAAGTTTTCGGAAACTAATGAGGGAAAAACCAAGAAAACCAAGGGAAATAGTCACCAAGCATATACAAACAAAGAAAGAAAAACAAAGGAGATGCCACTATAAAGGTGTTCCAACCCCTTCCCTACACTTAGTTCATGCATTGTCCCCAATTTATGTGACCAAGGTGAAAAGAAAGGTTGGAAAACACCGACGAGTCCTCAGCGCCGTCTGCGACATTCAACTCCATGCCTTGCCTATGTGGATCCTGATGATGTTCTGTGTCTCCAATGCCTTCCGTCCTCAACCGATTAGTGATCTATCTTATACCGTGGTGCAGTGAGTCTGTATCCGTTCCCAGACAGAGGAGCAGATCATCCACCCTGTCAAACCTGTCTGCAATCTCCCACTAGTGATAGTCAAGCCGAATGCCAAGCCTATGCATATCCAGCCTAACCCCGAAGATATCATTTCCGCAATACTGCATCCACTATTTTCCCTATCTCTACGTCTAGGTCAACATGTGATAAGATGAAACTAACTGGTATCCATGTGAACTGTGCTCCTAGAAAGGGCTAAATTGTGGGTTCTGCCAAGGATGAGCCTCATGTTAGGATGAAATGTATATGCTAAGGCGGTAAGGCTAGGAAGTAGAAGGGGCCCCATGGGTGTTGTGGATGCTCGACTCTACAAAGTACTCATCATGCAGGGAGTAGATGCGCCTATGAGAACTATGCCCAGTGGACCGATAGGGCATAAAACCCTGGAATGGTGGAGGTGCTCCAATAGCTGCTCAACTGGGGGACCGTGGCACAAATTTAGGCTATGCTACTGGTGGTGGCATAAACCGAGGGAATTCTAGTGGTGGTCGGAGAAGCTGGTGGTCAGTGGGGAAGACATGTGAACGCTGGTAAGAAATCTGGTCCTTATCCATCGAGGCCTACTCACAATACTCTCCCCGCTTCTCATCATCACCCTGCTTGTCCTCCTCCTCTTAAAGGGCTCCCAATACTACCCGTGATCCTTCATCAGAATGTATAATGAGATCTTGAAACAAAAAAACCTTGGCCACCTTGGCCCTCTCACTCTGGGGAAACCTCATGAAGTTCTCTCTTATATACCTAGTGGACAGCTCCGGCTTGTACATGCATCATCCTCGCCTTTGTTATAGCTAAATGAGTGATGGTGTAAGGGGTGTCCAGGTTCTCTCGCATCTTATTGCTCACCGGGAGGCAAAAATGAGCAACTAGGAGTGATATTATGCCCCCAATTGCTATTCTGCCTTTCCGAGTCTCGTAGAGGGCAATACACTGGCAAATGAATTCATCCACCAAATATGGGAAAGCTCACCCAAGGAAAATTTACCATAGGCATCTACAGTCCTTATCAGTAGCAGTGGTGTCCTCCCCATGACAACCTAGCCACATATCTTAGTACCGGATGCACTATGTCACTGTTCTTCCTCTTCTTCCTCCACGACCACTGGGTGATGGAGGGTAAGAAAGTGTGCACATCAAAGTCAGAAGGATCCTCATTGTAACTCGTGACCTTAGTGTAATACTTCCATCAAAATGCTCGAGCCATATCTGTAAGAGACATAGATATATTCACGTCCTCAAGGTGGAACCTCACTATGTTCCCCATAAACTTGTTACGGTCTTATGTGATGAGAAACTCCAAAGTGTGTCTAGTATATGTGGGGGCTCACATGGTCGCAAACTCCTTAAGACCTATCCTCCACAGGAGTATCGTGACTGGTTTGTAGAGTTTGAGTTCTTTGAGACTCCTCTTGTCTACAAACTTAGTCTCTAAGATGAGGCATCCAAACAAAACTGTCCCATCGTGCCTGATGCTCCAGAAGGAGTGTAGTCAACCCCATAAAGGGCGCACTAGGCTCAACCCTCTGTCTACGTGGCATGATGAACAATATAACACAAAAAAGCACCAACACCAATAATACTAAAGCAACTACCCTAAAATCAAAAGCTCTCCCACAACATTTCAACAATCACAAAAAAATTGCTACTTTCAAGAGATCCTAAACATGCGAACACCAAAAACTCCAAAAAATCAAAAACCCACAATTTCTCCTATTATGAATCGGTCGAGTATCATAGGTGAATATTGGAGTTTAAGTTTTATGAATTTGTGCTTGAGGACAGTGCGGGACTCGTCCTAGACCAAATTGCATCAATCATTGATACCAGGAAAGAATAAAAATTCAAGTTTTGGAGAGGAAACATAAAATGAGGGCTGAGCTCAATTTCTTTAAATATGGGTTAAATTTTGATTTTTTGGGAGCAATGATCATTGGGATTTGTATGTTTTTGGAAAACAAATGTTTTTAGACAAATTTGAGGCGATTCAGACAAGAATTGAGGGGGATAAGGTGAAAAATAATTTTTTGAGGGAAGAACGTTGGCTCGGGTGGTTTGGTGGATGACGAAGAGAGAGATTAAGAAGATGGATGAACAACATGAAGTTTTATAGGAGGTTAAGGGAATTTTATTAGGTGGCTTGGGGCAGTGTTTGAGATTCCTTAGGCTGGGATCGTGTCGAGCCTTATAATTCATGCACGGACTTATGATCTGCATCACCAGCCTCATTCTAAACCATAGGTTTCGTGCTAGTATAGCCTGGAATGATCGTATTGCTTGCAGGATCACGCTAGCATGCCCTGGCATGAGGGTGGCAAGCCCTTCTCCTTCCAACATTTGTCATTAATTACTGGTATCCAAAAACACAAAAATTGAGAGTATCACGGTTCCAGCCAAAATCTAATGACTAATAACCCCTAAAAAACACCAGTAAAAATCAAACACATTCCCAAAGATTCCGAAGAAATTTTTAAAAGCTACTAATACAAAATAAAAACACTGTTTCTTTAGTGTCGTCCTCAAGACATATTATTTCATGCATTTTGGAAAACTAAGAAAAATGGTTTGATGGGTCACCAGAATCACTATACTTGACACCACCATTTACCACATCTCTATGGACGGGTCTCCACATTACCTTTGGTTTGCCCTTCGCCTTGGAGAAACGTACCAAACACATTCATCTTTCACAATAGTAGATACATTTTTGTTGGGTTTGAGAGTAGGAAAGGGCTTGGAGTTGTTAATTCATTAACCCTCTTCCTTCTCCATTGCACGTTACTATTAGAAATCGGAAGAAAAACATATTAAATCACAGTTGAAGAAACGTGCTTATCAACAATTGCATCATCACAAGGTTCATTCAAGCAAAATAGAACATTTAAGGTCTCTATATTGGGCAATACCTCATTATTGGTTAAATCATATTCCTTAAACAATGTTGATGATTCCTTAGTTAAATCCTCGAGTTTAGGAGGCGGTCGAGGAGGTTTTACATCCTTTCCACTCTCCATTAATACCATCACGTTAGTTGTCATAGAGAAGAAATCCACAATAGAAATCATCACTAACATCATGCATAGCATAAGTCTCATCAACGTGAGCATCACAATTGAAGCTCAAAGTATGATTTCGCTCAACACTCTCCTCAAAATCATCAAGGGACTCATCTAAACATTCATTCTCATTCATCATGCAAGGGTTTTCAAATTGAGAAAGCTAATCTCACAAATTTATGCCATTACACATAAAAGAGGAAATAGGTGAATCATGCTTAGATTTATAGATTTCAAATCCCACCATATCAATGTTATCCTCTAGGGTTAGTTTCTCTAAATGAACATCTATCTTAGTCCTTGAAATTTTAGTAAATAATCTCTCCAATAAAATTGAGGGTGCACCACCATCGTCCACTATGTTAAGGGCGTATAAGTCTGTCAGAAACACTAAATTTTCTACTCTAACAATCACATCCTCAACTAAATCTCGGGGGCTAGCTTGGGAGTGATCGGCTAATTGGAAAATCACCCTAGTTTCCTTAAACTCACCTATGTCTAGGTTTTCATAAATGCTAGAAGGAGATAGAAATTAAATAGGTGCTCCTAAATTGATCATAGCACTGTTCACCAATTTTCCACCTAAGGAGATAGAAATTAAAAACATCTTGGATTCATCACATTTTTTAGGCAAGTTCCTATGATTTAGAATAGCCACTCCCTCAATCTTCAACTGTCTTACCATCCTAATTGGTTTATTTCTCTTCTTAGTACATATATTTTTCAAGAATTTAGCATAATAAGGAACACGCTTAATCAAATCCAAAATTGGAACGCTAACCTCAACGTTCTCAAAGATTTTGCAGATGTGTGCCTCATTGGTTGCCACCTTTGGCCTTCCCCTAAGTGCACTAGGAAAAGGTGGTTGAGGGATCATCCTCACCTCAGTGGTGGGAAGCTCTTGGCTCCTCCTCTACAACCATCTCACGCTCTTCCAAGTTAATCTTGTTGCTTTCCACCATCTAATCATCTTTGGGAGGTCATCACCATACCTCTCAAAGATACAATTTATAAGCCCTAAATTCTTACTATATACAATTAAGTAGATAGTGGCAAATCAGGGTCGTCCACAGAGAAGAAGGATTTTCCTAAGGATTCATACATATAAGGGTGGATATAAGCCTAGATTTATATATAAATAGATATATAAAAGCAAGTAAAGAGGGTAATTTTTTGGGTTGGTTTCTTATGTTATGATAGTAAAGACAACACAACTAGCAAGGTTAAGTGACTATGCTAATCATGCAACAATCTAATAAAAAGGGTAAAAACTACAAATGACAAAGCTTTGGGAGCAATGGATATTACAAAGCATTAATAGATTGGAGTTTAATGAAATCCAGCAAAGAGCAAAGGAAGCAAATGAAGAGCTAATGGGAGCTCAAAAAATCTTATATCTTGATCCCTTGAACTCTTTTTTACAGGGTAATGAAATTGTGATCAGGGAGAAGACAATTATGCTGTATGAAGCTGAATCAAGGTTTTTGCATCAAAGGACTAAAACAGAATGGCTTAAGGATGGGGATAAGCCTTCGAAGGTGTTCTATGATAAACTCAAAGCCAGACAGTTCAAGAATCATATCCCATGTCTTTCAAATGGAGCTGAATTGTTAAGAGGAAGGGACCTAGTGGAAAGACACCTAGTGGATTTCTTCACTAAACAGCTTGGCACATCTAATCCCCCAACCACAGCTGTGGATTTAGAAGTGATTAATCAGGGATCTGTTTTATCACAAGAACATCAATATAGGTTAATAGAGCCTATTTATTTTGATGAGATTTATAATGCCCTTAAGAGTTTTCCTGATAGCAAAAGTCCAGGTCAAGATGGTTTTTCAAGTCAATTTTTTAAGGCTTCATGGCACATTATTGGCTCAAGTGTGGTTAAAGCAATTATGGAATTCTTTGATGGGGGAGTTTTACCGGAGAAATTTGTTTACTACTATCATTAATTTGCTGCCTAAGAAATATCAACCACAAGTGGCTTTTGATTATAGACCTATTTCTTGTTTCTCATCGCTTTACAAGATGATTGCAAAGGTGTTGTTCACAAGACTTGGATAGATTCTGTCCGATTTGATTAACTTTAATCAAGGTGCTTTTTTGAAAGGGAGGCTTATATCTCAGAATGTGTTGCTTACACAAGAACTTCTCCACACTTACAAGTGGAAAGATGGATGTATGGATAGCTTCCTTATCAAGGTAGACATTCAAAAAGCTTTTGATAACTTGGAATGGTCCTTCTTATTCAGATTATGGGAGTGGCTTAAATTTCCAAAGGTTTTCATTCAATGGATCCAGAAGTGTACTGAGCCTGCATCTTTTAGCATCTCTCCTAATGGAAGCTACACTCAAGCCTTCAAAGGGAGGAGAGGGGTAAACAAGGTGACCCCCTTTCACCTCTCTTATTTGTCCTAGCAATGGAGCATTTCTCACGACTCTTATCATTGGCCTTCAAGAAGAAACTAATAGATTATCATGCTAGGTGCAAAAAAGTGGGGATCCAATGCCTACTATTTGCGGATGATCTTTTGGTTTTTTGCAAAGCTAATAGTAAATCTCTTCATGGAGTTTTGAATGTTCTTGATGAGTTTAAAAGAACTGCTGGCTTGTCTATAAATCTTTCTAAATCACAGGTATACTTCTCAAGAATGGAGGAATCTACCATTGAAACATTATTGGGGATTCTTCATATTCAAAGAGGGGTATTTCATGTTGCTTATTTGGGCCTCCTCATCACAGGTAGGAGTTGGAATGCTCAAACATATCAAATACTTGTGGAGAAGATCAGAACAAGACTTCATAGCTGGAGAGGAAAGGCACTTTCTTATGCTGGCAAAATACAATTGATCAATACAGTTTTGCTTAGCATTACTAGTTATTGGATCAATGTTTTTAAACTTCCAGCAAGTGTTTATGGAGACATTGAGTCCTTGTGCAGGAACTTCTTATGGGGTTATAAGGAGGATGAGAAGGGGCTGCATCCTATTGCATGGAAAACACTTTGTATTGAAAAAGAGAAAGGTGGTGCTGGTATCAAGGATCCATTCCTATGGGGTCGGGCCTTATTATGTAAGAAATTGTGGAATATTAAAAGGGAGAAGGCTAACCTATGGATCAAATGGATTCAAGAAGTTTATATGAAGGGATCAGAAACTCTCCAAACTTGTAGAGCACCTAATCATGCAAGCTTTAGTTGGAAGCACTTGATGAAGTTAAGGGATCAAATGCTGCCACAACCCGAAAGTAATTTACAACCAAATTGGATATATGAAGCTTTTGCCTATGTATGAACAATTACACATATGATGATGTTGGAAAAAGAAAAAAATAAACTTCTGTCAGGCTGGGCATTAAACGCTTGCTACACAAAGCTTTTGATGGTCTCTACATGTGTAATATTGTTACCTAATTTCTCATCAAATAATGGGTTGAGCTGGGTAAATATCTATACTAGGCTCTTCATTAATTTGAGGGTTTAAATAAAAAAAATACATGGTGTATTCATATCATGTTAGAATGCAAAATGGGCTTTCGATTGTCATTAATTTATATCCTACCAAATTATTTCTTTTTGTGTTAGGCTCTTTATTTTACGTGCAAAATATATTTTTTTAACTTATTTCTAACACTCTTGGAAAAACTCAAATGGTAAAACTGGCAAATGAAAGATACCATTCATTAACAATTTATTGCTTGAAATACACTAGAGACTGTTTCAGTGCACTGGACAAATTCCCATACTAAACATGTCAAGTATCCCATTTGAACTATGACAGTGAAGGTGGAGCCGGGTTGGCCCTAAGAATTTTGAGTTCTGAAGAAAAATTATACTCGCAAAATAATCTTACATATACAAAGTTAATCTGTTTTATTATACTTCTAGGACTCTCCAGCTCCCACATCGTGGTGGATGTTGAGATGGGCTGAAATATCAGCACAGATTTTATTAAATGTATACATAGCACAAAATTGGTGCACAAAACTTGCACAATATTACACTC
>JAULKK010296035.1:0-12921 GCA_032355705.1 Rubia peregrina
AGCTATGTGCAGAAAGTCTTGATAGGGGATGATGTGGATCCCCCGTGTTTTGTGCCAGATAGAGGAAAGGAAGCCAACCTTTCTGGTCCATGTGAGTAAAATCCAAGAAGGGAGGTAAGTCATTCCGACGATGTTAAATAAACTTGGTTTTGATTATCCGGAGAGTCATCCGTGATTTTTCATTGATTTTATTTCATTCTCTATTTTTTGTTATTTTCTTCATTATTTTTCTTTGTTTTTTTATAGTGGTGTTTTGATATAATTTTGCAGGAAATGAGAAGTGGAGAAAGGCTCGGAAGTTTTTGAGTTTTGAATGTGTTTTAAGAGTGGAAAACCCTGTCTTTCGTTAGCGTGAAAGATCGGTTGCGAGTCGCGATAGATCCATCACCTCGGGTGTTGGAAGTTCCTTCATGAGGTCCTTCTCCACAACCAATTCTTGCTCCTCCAAGTTGGTTTTATTTTTCTCTATGACCAATTTGTCCTCTTGTAAAATATTTTTCTTGGGCTCGCGCACCTCCTTCTCGCCTCTTAGCTTCAAAGCGCTCACATTCTTTGGATTGATCTCCGGTTAGGAAGGAAGCTTGCCTGAATTTTTAGGCTTGCTAAGGTGGTACACTGCGGTTAGGAAGGAAGCTTGCTGAGGTGGTAAGTTGTTTGACTTGAATTTCAAGATTTTGATGATAAAAAATGCCCTAGTCCCGAGATCTTCAATCTCACCCCTCGTGCGCTTGGAAAAGACATCATGCTTCCTAGACAATTGATAGATTGCTTCCAAGATTTCTTCTCCATCCAACTTTTAGAGTGAGACATTTTTGTTGGAAGTCTCTTCTCCCCTTGGAGAGGGTTGATGTGGAGCTAGTCCGCCTCAGTTGTACCCTTGTATTTGATTCTTCTCTTGCCAACGAAAGTTGGGGTGATTGCAGTACCTCGAGTTGAAGGTATTCGCATTGGAGTCTTTCCTTTTTTGCCTCCTTGGTTCCCACGGAACCCTTTTTGTTTCCTCCTATCAATTTTTTTTGTCTATTTCCACCATTTTTGAAATCCTTTGCCTTAACTTCATTCAAATGTTCCACCACTTATGGAGTAATATATGTGTGATGATTAAGACTAAAAATGCCACACACTTTTACTTTTTGAACCCCCAATTTCATGAACTCTTTCATCGTGGAAGCAAGATTTTGGACTTTCTCCTCTAGTTTGGGAGAATGAGACAGCTCATCCACGGTTTTCACTCTTGATCTTGTACCAAACTGCCTTGTACCATTTTCTATCTCTTTGAAGAGTGCCAATGCATCCCTTAGGCCCTTGTTGGAGATTAAACCATTGAAAGATGCATTCACCATTTGCATGTCATAATCACACAACCCCTCAAAGAAATAGTATACTAAATCCCTCTCCTTGAACGGATGATATGGACAGCTTGCTAATAGTCCCTTGAATCATACCCAATATTCATAGAGTGATTCATTAGTGAATTGAGAGACATTGGAGTGCTACTTCTTCAACATTGTAGACCTTGAAGCTAGGAAGTATTTCTCGAGAAATTTGCACTTGATTTCCATCTAAGAGGTGATACAACCAGTTAGAAAGTAGTTCAATCAAACTTTGGCTGCATCCCGAAGTGAGGAAAGAAACGACCTCAAATTGTAGTCTTCCTCTGAGACTACCGATGACTTCACGTTGGTAAAAACTAGATGAAACTCCAACCAATGATTGTTCAGATCTTCATCGGCTATTCAATGAAAAGTTGGAAAACACTGAATCATGTCGCTCTTGAGATTACAAGTAACATTGGATGGTAAGGGTAGAAAGAGAATGCAAAGAGGTTGATTCTCCAAGTTATGAGCCATCAACTCTGTCAAATTGTAGTTATCTTCCACCAATTCTATGCTCTGTACAACTACCAAAACTGGTTCTTGTGGAACTCCCGGTTTAGTTTTCCTCCTCCTTCATCGCCTAATACCTGCATACTCCGTAGGGTAATGTTAAACTTCTAAATTAGTCGTATGGGTGTGTACCATAAAACGGAGAAAACAGTATCTAATTAGTAGAAACACTAGCAAAAAGGGTTAGAATAATAAGATAACAAGCAAGAAAGCTCAACAGCAAAAGCCAACAAAAATAAAAATAAAACAACACTAATTCCTCAACTAACAAGCTATGCAAGTTAACTAATATACCTTTAAACTAACATCCCCGACAACGGTGCCAAAATTGGATCCGCCCCCTCCCGAGGTCATATAAACAAATCACGGGAGATCTACTCAATCAACCAGAGAGAAAGCTATCAAGTATTAAGGGTGAAAGATAGAGATTTATATTATTGTTCCCGTTCCTACTACTAGGGTAGTTCAAAAAGATGTTAGAAATCTAATAATCAACTACACACAGCCACGATTGGTCGTCAATCCGATAACGTGTTAGGAATAATTAGTGTTGGTAAAACAGGCATTGGTGGCATTTTTCACTAAAAACTACTATGCAATTCAATAAAGAATAAACTATATAAGCTATCACCTGGGGAAGTTGTTTTAGTCCTCGATTTTATCACATATAAGAACTATAAACCTATTCTAGTGTTTGTGACACGTGGTGTGGTCGATGGTCAACACTTTCCAATACCTGTCACATGGGTGAGAATGCAATCTTCCATCAAAACCACCTTTAAAATTAGGGAATGCAACAACGGCCTTGCCTGCTGTGCAAATCTGAATCTCCCCCATGCTATTACGTCTGGGGCACTACACCACGAATGCTTCTCCCTTCGCCTAAAATATCAAAGTGGGTGAAGGACTTTATGATGGCTCAAGGGTTGCATAGTTAACCCTAGTTTTCTAATTTAACAATCGGTGTCCATAACCCTTCGGACCATATCGCTGGCTTACAAGTGCATGGTTGATTGTAATGTTGACTCTGCAACCCACATGCACACACCCACATGGTTCCGGACCATCATTACCCCAAGCGCATCTAGGTTTCCATACATTGGTAGGTATAAATAATTGCACCAATACGAAAGTAGACTACGGTGTGTGCTAACTTAGTGTGACAATCATGCAATTAGCAAGAACATAAAGAACAAGCTAACATAATAACCATAAAACACATAGAAATTGGTTGATCTAAGAAATCTCACAAAACAAGCACTGATACATAAATACAAATATAATCCCCAAGTTAATTAACTACTCCCTAAGCATTGATCCCAAGTATTTCATTACATTTAACACTTTTGGGAAAAATAAAAATAAGGAGAAGAAAGAAAAAGAACCTAGATAGAAGGAAGAGTATTTTATCTCTCTAGCTTACTCTTGAAGATGAAAATAGGGCATAAACTTAAACCATAGTAGAAAAAGGTTCATATATATATAGTAATAGGGAATTAGGCATTGAAAAAGGTCGATAAATGGCCTAAAAACCCTAGCAGCTGCAATGTGCGTGGCTAGTGACAAACGGCATGGTCCGAGCAAACTCATACAAGGAAAGGCTTGTGCCACGGCACAGCCCATGCAGACTTGTACAAGGCCGACCGCACAGAATGACATGGGCTATGAAACCTCGTGCAGAGCGAGGTGCATGGACCTCCATGGGCTGTGGGCTGGTGCTTGGTCTGGAACTTTTGATTGGCGCCCATGTCATTTGGCGTGGCTCATAGGGTAGAATAACTTTTTTTCTCTGAAAATCATCGTGGCCATGCTATTTTTCACACCCCTTGGGCTGTTCTTCATTTTTTGAACTTGGCATAGTGAGGTCCATGCAAAATGGAGACGGTGTGTGCCCATACTTAGCTGGCTTGGGAGTGATTTTAAGCACGGGAACCATGATCTGGATGAAGGTGCACAACCCATGTGGATTTGAGTGAGTCGTGCTAGCCCCTTTGCAAGGACCTTCACGGCTAGTATTAGCTCGTGCACAGATCGTGTTGGTCAGTGGCTGGTTCAACCGGTTTTCACATATCTTCCATTCTTAGCCTTCTTGAACTTTGTATTTGCCTTTTCCGGGGCTCAATTCCATCTACTACCATGCTTTGGAGTTTGTGGCCTAAATATACTACCATCCTCATGAATAACCTTCGATATCTTATACCATCCTTGTGAATGACTTTCAAATATCTTCTACCACCCTCGCGAATGACCTTCTGCAAAATGATGATGAAAAAGTACTCACGAGCAACCTACTTGTAATATCACAAAGGATAATCTGGGTGCCCGTGAATACAAAGTTTCCATGAGCTTTAATTAAATCTACATAACTCAGGATTTAGATAAGAAAACCAATAATTGTTGCTAAACTCTTTATTGTGTAAACCTAACTAAAACCAGCAATCAAACAAAGAAAACATGATAATAAGTGTCCCAAATGCATTAGTTTATGCATGAGTAAAGGAGAACATCAATAGTCATAAACTTTGTGTGGGCTTTACATTGATCAAGGCGACAAAGGCATGCCACTCCATGTCGCCAAGGGAATTTTGTACATGCTGATGCACATCATCACACTCTACCAATTACGGATGGTATTTGTCGAGTTCCAAAGAAAATACCAACGTTATTTAATGCCCCATTTCCAATTCAAGATGACAACTATAAAATGTGGGTCTCTCACAAGGGATGTTTCTAAATTTGGCCTCATCACCTGACGTGGGCCGTGTCAATTTCTAGCATGGACGATGCCTGTTTCATCTAGCCGTGCACTTTGAGTCACATTTTTACTCCAAAAATTAGCTAATCATGAGAGTTGGACGTTCCATTTTACAGGGCCAACGTCGTTTCAATTAAAATATTCCAAGACCAACCCACGGGGTGTGAAGAATAATTTGGGGCGAGATACTAAGAAAAATAACGTTCCAGCCGATGGGGAATGCCAAACGATAGGGGACGCAGATCAGAAGGAGCAACATAGAGTGCCAGCCAAAGGCCACGCCCCATGACACGGGTTGCACCGGCATGAGGGGAATGACTCGTACCAAGATCGGTGACCATCGTGGCATTAGCGGAATGACCTGTTCCATCGCCTTCGTATCACACCAGCACGAGGCTCCCTTGGTTGGCACATGTCGTGTCACAAGCCACCTCCTGCACGTGTTGCAGTTGCTAGGGTTTTTGGCCATTTTGGGCCTATTTCTAGTCCCTACTCCCTACTAATTTATATATATATATATATATTTATGGACCTACCTCTACAAGGTTCAAGTTTATGCTTAGTTTTAGATCTCAATAATAGGTTAGAGAGAGAAAATACTCTTCTTTCTCTTTAGGTTCTTTTCTTTTCATCTTTTTATTTTTCATTTGCCCAAAAGTGTTGAATCCAATGAAATACACAGGTTCAATGCTTAGGGAGTAGGGATCTAACTTGGCTATAATATTGTGTTAATGTTTATTTTGTGAGATTTCTAGATCTAGATGTATTTTGTGATTATTAAGTTGGCTTGTTCTTAGTATTCTTGTGAATTGTATGATTGTTACTCTTTGTTGGAAAAAAATAAGTCTACTTTCATGTTGGTGCACTATTGTTACTCTTCTTTTAAAGAAACCTAGTTACGCTTGGGGTGACGATAGTCCGAAACTGGGCATGTGCACAAAGGTTGCCACTGTTAGTCGTCATGATCAACCATACTCTAGTTAGCAGACTAAATAGGTCTGAAAGGTTGTGATTAGAGATAGATTAAGTAGCAAACTAGGATTATCTTATGGATCCTAGAGCCATCGAAAAGACGGCTACTTCCTTTGACTTTGTAGGCCTAGGGGTAGTTCGTTCCTAGTGTTCCGCTGTAAGAATCAGACTTACGCGATGAGCCATAACTATTGTTGCACTCTCCTAGTTGTGGAAGCGAGGCTGATAGGGGAAAGTTTTAACCATTATCCGCACCACATATCACTCACACTAGAATAGGGTGTACTTATTGTATTTGATGAAATCGATGAACAAAATGACATTGACCATGTTATGCAAATATTCCTCGAGTGTTAGTTTACATTGTTAATTCTCATGATCAATTGCATATTAGTAGTTGTTAGTATAAACTCCCCCCAATAACTGTTTTCACAAAACTGTTTATTCCTTACACGTGGTCGGATTGACGACCCGACCACCATTATGTTAATAAATTATTAGATTCCTAACATCTCTGTGGATGACCCCAGTACTTGCCACTATCTACCATTCTTGGTAGTATAGTAGTAGGAAAGTGAGAAACATATAAATCTTATCTTTAACCACTAATAGCTATGGTAGCCGCCTCTCGTGTTTAACAAGGCTCGGGAGGGAGCGGGTCAAATTTTGGCTCCATTACTGAGGATGTTGGTTTAAAGTTCTAGTAGTTAACTTTCATATATAGCATGTTAGTGGAGCAGATTGTGTTTGTCTTTTGTTTGTTTGTTATTTTCCGGAATAGGTATGACTTTAGTTCTTGGTGGAAACTGAGAACTCTTGCACTGTGATTCCGAACTTTTTTTAAAATGAAAAAAAACGTGGGGAGAAAGTACAATGGATGAAACTTTTTAGAGTGACTCTGGGAGAAGAGAGGATCAACGAGTGAGATTTTGTAGGATATGTCATTGCGAACACCCTACAAAAATATTTCTCTTAAATAAGCAAAAATGAAAGAGAGATAGGAGTTTCTAGTTCCCAAGGCCGACAGGATCGAGATTGGTACCCATACCATGATTTTCCAAATTTGAGGTTTAGTGGTACCTCTAATTCGTGGTATGGAAATGCATCGGGAAACCAACACTCTAGGTTTGATAATTGGTATTCACCAACTTATACTTTGCCCCAAAACTAATCCCCAGGATTAGTTCCCAAATTGGATTATGGAGAAAGTTTCCAAGTTATAGCTAATGCTAATAAGAGTAGTGAGTTACTCCAATCAAAATTCCATAGCGACATTAGAGATTTGGGAACTCAACTTTTCTCAAGCATTAAGAAAGTTGATGGGCAAGTGAGTGATTTGACTGAAAGGGTGAGCAAACTAGAAACCCAATAATTTGGAAATGAACCATCCCTAGTTGAAGTTGAGATTTCGGTAGATGTTTCTAAAGGGGACGTGGAGTGGTTAGTTGAGAGTGAAAAAATTGAGGAAGAAGTGATTATTCTTAATTCATCATATTACATATTTTCACCCCAACCTCCACCTATATAACCAACTCCCACATTTTTGGAACCCTTAGAAAAAACCGTAGAGAATCCAATCGAATATGCTAAGCTTCAAAACCACTCATTTCCTCTAAGGTTGACTCTTCCTCTACTATATCTTCCTCTTGGAAGCTTGTTAACCCCCCACCACTCCATTTTTGGCTGCCTATGGTGATGGGCTACAAACCTGCACCATATGGATAATATTAGGGTCGTGCCGATGACCTTAAATATATGAAACTTTTCGAGAGGAAACCCGAGCTTTGAAAAATTAGATTAGTTTTTTTTCTCTTAAAAATAAATTCTCACATTTTAATCCCATTCTTACCCCAAACAATTAAACACCACTACACTTCACTACAATCCACCACCTAAACCAACACCAGATACACTAGTTGTTTCTTTGTGTGGATGTCGATTAACACTTATTTACTGTGGATTTGTATTTGTTTATTTTGATTTGCATGTTGGGGTAGATTTGAGGACATTGAGGTGAGAATAATGCATTGGAAAGTTGTGATTGCCTATCATTTTTTTACCTCCCTTTTTTTCATATAATGTTTCTTATTTAAGGAATATGTGTATTGTAAGTGTAGGGGAGGAAAGCTATCCTATTGCATTGTGTTGTAGAATGTAGATGCTTAATATTTTTTGTTTGTTTTCCAATTTTTAGGTTTTGGTTTTGGAACACTATTACACTTGGTGTGTATGTTTGTTTTGTAGGAAGCATATGATTTTTGGAGGAAAACTAGAAAACAGGGAGTCCAACTCATGGACCATATAGACGTACATGGTTTGTGATGCTCAAAATGGTGGACAAGAAAGAGAACCAAACCCCAAATTCATAGGGAGTGTAAATACACACGACCCGTGAAGCTCACTTAGCTTCCTACATCCCAATCATCAATTCTTCCCTACCAGCACCAAAATACCACCCAAATCCACTTACCCTCAAAACCCTTGAAACACATCAAAACCTAAGAGGTAACTCTCCATTGTGATTTAATTCTTTATTCAATTTGTGATACATGATAATGGTTGTGATTGAGCTTGCTTTATTAGAGGTTAGGGGTAGTTTATTGGGGTGATGGTAGTATGTTCATTTAATTCCATGATTATGCCACCAAGGGTAGATTTTAGTGTTAATTTTTTTATTGTGAGTGCTTTTATATTTCATTCTCTTGACATATGTTCTATGATTGTGTATATGCATTGAGGACTATGCAAGATATAAGTGTGGGGGAGGGATTAGATAATACTTAGGATTCTTGGGTGTTTCTATGTAGCTAATAGCTCCCTTAAAGAGCATTTTGAAAATTTTGGGGAAAAATGTGAAAAAATATATACCCAGCTAAGTTGGAAACTCAAAAGGGAAACTTGGGAAAAATGGGAAGGAAAGCCTGGATATGTCGAAAGGGATAGGTAAAAATGAGAGGCTAGGCTTGGCTAGGTTGGAAAACCTAGGCAAAATTGAGAGACCATGTGGAAAAAGGTGAGATGGTGAGCTCAACATGTATGAATGCTAGGATGAAAACCCAAAAGGGCAGAATAAATGAGAGAAATTGAGAGAAAACATAAACTAAGTTGAGGATCTTTCGGCATTTTCCTTGGTTGTAACTAAGTTGAGAATCTCGAGTTATCCTTTGTTACAACCAAGTTGAGGATATTTTGGATTATTCTTGGTGGTTTCTTCGGCAACAACTCTTGGATTGCTTTTGGCGGATTATTTAGGGGATTAAGCTAGTTCAACACTTATCTTTTATACATACTTTTTTCTTGACAATATTTTGGGTGGTTAGGTTACTTTAGTATCTTCGAGGGGTTTGAAAGTTGTGAGATTCTTACTTCTTTGGGGAACTAGGGCTAGTTTGGGAATAAGTTGAATGTATTGGCTAATTTCTCTTTGCATGCTACATTTCGCTTAGAACTTTGCTCATTTTTGTTTACTCTAGTAAAGGCGTAAGTGCGGGGGGTTGATAGGCACCATTATACATGTGTTATATAATGCATTTAACACATTTATTATAATCATTTGTTTGATGGATTTCTAGTTTTAGGTAGATCTACACGACAAAAGGTTTAGATGACCATTATTGGTTTTGTTGTCTAAATCCCAAGTTTTGTAGACTTAATTGAAGCTAATGGACACTTTGTAGTTACAGACACCTAGATCTTCCTTTTTGATCCCATTAGTAGGTTTCTCGTGAGAAATTTTTCATCATCTTTTCGTAGAAAGCCATCCGCGAGAATGGTAGTAGATATTTGAAGGCTATTTGCAAGGATTGTAGATGATATCGAAGGTCATTCACAAGGATGGTAGTACATTGAAGGCCACGAAATCCAAAGCTTGGTATTACATGGAGTTGAGCCCAAGAAAGGTGGATCCGCAGTTCAAGAAGGCCAAAGAAGGAATGGATGAATCATTGTCCGAGCTTGCACGGAGTTCTGGGAAAGATCCGAGGAGAATCAACCCTTGATGGTGGTACCATTGGATTTGTCTTCTTGAGCGCTATAAAATTAACTACAAGAACTCCCAAATCACATCAAAGGTTTACCCGTAACAAAGCAAGTAAATCAGCCGATAAGATCAGCCACAGCTAGCACAAACCAGCATGGACCGCACTAGGCTGGCACGGGGGCATCACCTAGCACGGCCTGTATCGCTTAACATAGCCCGTACCAGGGTGCGTGCCAACGGGGTGGGATACGGACACGTTTTGTGCCGATATAATGAGAAAAATGAGGTTCCATTCGATGGGGTGCGCCAAACCACGTGGGATACGGATCAAAAGGAGCAAAAATGAAGTGCCAGCCGTCGGATCATGCCGGATGGCCCGGACCGTGCTAGCCTCGCTGGCATGAGGTTACGGCTCATGCCAAAGTCATTGTCCCACACCGCATGAGGGGGTCTTGGCTGGCATAGATTGTGCAAGATCCCACTCCCAGTACAAGTTGTAGCTACTAGGGTATTTGGCCATTTTTGGGCCTATTTTTAGGCCAAATTCCCTACTACTACATATATAGATCTATTTCTACTAGGGTTTAAGTTTATACTCATTTTTAGATATTACGAATAGGCTAGGGAGAGAAAATACTCTTCCTTCTCTCTAGGTTCTTTTCTTTTCATCTTTCTTTTGGCCAAAAGTGTTGAATCCAATAAAATGGTGGCTTTTTCCAATTCACGCAGAGATAGTATTCGTTCTTTTGATCAATGGATTATTGATTATGGTGCAATTGCTCACATAACTTGGAATCATCGCTATCTTGAGAAAGTACACCCTTATTTTGGTTCTAATTCCATTTATGTAGGCAATGGTGAACAACTATCTATTATTCATATTGGTCAGTGTAATTTTTCTGGCTTGTCTCTTAATGATGTTCTTGTGGTTCCTAAAATTACCAGATGTTTACTGTCTATAAGCAAACTTACTCGTGACTTTCCCAGTATTGTTGTATTTGATGTTGATGCATTTTTCATTAAGCACAAGTACATATGAGAGATGCTTGGTAAATGCTATAATCATTTGGGTCTTTATTACCTTGAGAATGGTGATTCCACCTTTCTAGGTTAATTACATTCTGGAAAGCTTCAAGCTTCTTTTGAGCAGTGACATTCTCGTCTTGATCATATGTCTTATGCCACTCTTCAGTTACTGAGTAAACCAGGTCATATTTCTGTAACCTCTATTTTTCATGCACCCGTTAGTTGCTCTTTTTGTCAGATGGCTCATAGCAAACATATGCCCTTTTTTTTACCAACGACAAATGAGCCACGGGTTTGTTAGACAATGTGCACTATGATTTGTGGGGATCGACTCCAGTTTTATTAGTAGAGGGTTATTCCTATTATGCTATTTTTGTCTATGATTATTCACGATTCACCTGATTTCTTCCCTTACCCCAAAAGTCAAACTTTTTTTACTTCTTTCTTCAGTTCCAAAAGTTTGTCAAGACTCAGTTTTCTACCAAGGTCAAAGTCTTGCAGACGGATGGCGGAATAGAGTTAACTGATCACCATTTGCAGGCTCACTTTATGTCTTGAAACATTCATCATCATATGTCCTCTCCCTATACACCTGCTCAGAATCGCCGGGCTGAGCGGAAACACCGTCACATAAAAGAAACTAGCCTTGCCATGTTATTTCACTCTTCTGTGCTGACAATTTTTAGGTGGATACCTTGTCCTCTGCGGTTTATATAATTAACCACCTGCCTAGTTTCATTCTTTGTGGCAAGTTTCCATTTGATGTCGTGTTTGGTACTGCACCATATTTCCTTTTTCATCCATATGGTTATTGTGTGTTTCCTTGCTTGTATGCTATTGCTCCTCATAAGTTTGCACCTCGCTCCATTCCGTGCATTTTTATTTTATATAGCCCTTGTCACAAAGGGTTCAAGTGTCTCGATTCAGCTACTGGACGTATCTATATTTCACGTCATGTCTAGTTTGATACGACTTCCATTTTGACTCTTCTTCACTGGCTATCAGCACATTCTCTCATTTGGAGCTTTCATAATTTATAGAGCCCTTTCCTGCATAGCCATTTACTCCTAGCTCTCAGGCTAGATCACTTTTGGCTGAGTCACCTTGCATAATTTGTTTTGATGCTCTAGTAGAATCTAAAGAAAGAGGAGTGTGAGCCTGGGGCTTACTTCTCTAGCCCTTGTGACTACTTTTTCTACCTCGGTGTCCATCACTCCAGACTCTGCATCATCACCCCAGGCTCGCACTCCTCTTGCTTCAGATTCTCATGTTTCTTCCACGAATGCCTCTGCCGAGCCAGCTCCTACTAGGATGATGGATGGTTCTCATCGTACTCGTTCTTTCTCTGATTACGAGGTCACTGCTTTTCTAGCTGCCCTAGTTACTCAGAATAAGCCACGGGATTATTGTGCAACTCTTCATGATCCTTGTTGGGTTTCAACCATGGATGAAGAATGAATGCACTTTACCATCAACACACTTAGGATTTGGTGTCTCGCTCTTCGGATGTGAACTTAGTTGGCTCCAAATGGATTTTTCATCTTAAGTATCGTCTTGATGATAGCACTAATTGCTACAAGGCTCGTTTTATTGCTCAAGGCTTCTCCCAGATTCTAGGATTCGACTTTGATCATACATTCAGTCATGTGGTGAAGCCATCCATGGTTCGTACTGTCCTCGCTATTTCCACCATGCACCGATGGTCTCTTCATCAGCTGGATGTCAAGAATATTTTTCTCAACGGTGTTCTTGATGCTCCAGTCTATATGGCCCAACCTGTTGGCTACAAGGATGATGCTCATCCCAATTATGTTTGTCTCTTGTGGAAAGCCATTTATGGTCTTAAGAAATCCCCTCTTGCTTGCTTCCAGTGTTTCAGCACTTATCTCCGCTAGCTTGGATTTCTCTGCAGTTTGGCTGACACATCCTTATTTGTCTTTTCTCGAGGTACTACATTGTTGTATGTTTTGGTTTACGTTGACGATATCATCCTTATTAGAAACGACTATTCTACCATCCATCAGTTTATTGTTCGGACTGATAAATAATTTTCCATCAAAGACATAAGCCTCTGCATTACTTTTTGGCTTTGAGGTTGATTCTAATCCCTCGAGTTTATTCTTGGGCCAAGCCAAGTATGCCAGTAATATTCTTCGCCGGGCTGGGATGACAGACGCTTCCACTCTTTCTACGTCGTTTCTCCCTCAATCTCAGCATCATAGTAGTACCACTGGAAAGTTTGCTAGTCTCACTCTCTATCGATCCTTGGTTGGTTCTCTTTAATACCTTACTAACACTCATCC
>JAULKK010296045.1:0-12921 GCA_032355705.1 Rubia peregrina
ATGCGGTAGACGGTGCATTTTACACATTTATTATCATCTTTTGTTTGGTTGATTGATAGTTTTAGTTAGGTTTACACGACAAAGGGTTTAGACGGCCATATTTTGTTTTTCTTGTCTAACTCCTGAGTTTTGTAGACTTAATTGAAGCTAATGGACACTTTATATTCACAGGCACCTAGATCCTCATTTTTTTATCTCATTAGTAGGTTTCTCGTGAATACTTTTTTATCATTTTTTTTCGTAGAAGGTTGTGCGCAAGGATGGTAAAAGATATCGAAGGTCATTCACAAGGATAGTAGTAGATTGAAGGCCACCAACTCCAAAGCGTGGTGGTAGATGTAATTGAGCCCAGAAAAGATTGATTCGGAGTTTAAAAAGGTCAAGGAAGAAGCGGCGGAAGTGTTGTTTGAGATTGCACGGAGTTTTGGGAATGATCCGAGAAAAATCATACCTTAAGAATGGCATTATTGAATTTTTCTTCTCGAGCACTATGAAATCGGCTACAATAACTCTCAAATAGGATCAACGGTTCTTCTGTAGCAAAGCAAACAAGTCAGTCGGCCAGACCAGCCAAGGCGAGAACGAGGCCAACCGGAACGAGGGGGCCTTGCACGGCTCGTGCTAGTGGTCAACATAGACTGTGTCGGAGGCTTCCAGCATGGACCATGCCGACCCCGGCTGCCCGTGCCCCATGTCTTTGTTCCACTCTAAAATTCAGTTAAGTATGGGTGCAGACCATTTCTTTTCACACAATCCACGTCGTTTCAAGTCACTAATGCCAAGACCAGCCCACGGGGTATGAAGAACAATACATCGCGTGTCATTTTACTAAGAAAAATGAGGCTCCAGCCAACGAGCCAAGTAAAATGACACAGATGTGTGCTCAGAAGATGAAAAATAGAGTTTCGGCCAACGGCCCAGGCCAGTTGACACAAATCACCTCAGCACAAGGCACACGGTCAGTGCCAAGAATGATGGCCCACGTCGACATAAGGCCACGGGTTGTGCCATGGCTGACAGTCTGTGCCACTTGCAGCTGATTGGGTTTTTGGCCTATTTTTAGGCCTTTTTCAAGGCCCAATTCCCTTCTACTATATATACGGACCCTTGTGTACTAGGGTTTAAGGGAATGCCCACTTTTCATCCTTAAGAGTAGGTGTGTGTGTGTGTGTGAGAGAGAGAGAGAGAGAGAGAAAATACTCTCCTTTCTCTCTTGCTTATTTTACATTCTTCTATTTATTTTTCTTTTTCCCAAAAGTGTTGAATCTAAAGAAATATTTGGGTTCAATGCGTAGGGAGTAGGTAATTAACTTGGGGACTATGTTTGTATTAATGTATATTTTGTGAGATTACTTAGATTGACATATTTCTGTGTGATTTCTGATATTGTGTTGGCTTGTTCTTAATGTTCTTGTGAATTGCATGATTGTCACACTTAGCACACATCAAAGTTTTTCGTAATATTGATACCCCATGGGGAGGGAAACCTAGATGCGCTTGGGGTAACGATGAGTCTGGATCCACGTGGGTGTGTGCACGTAGGTTGGCGTTGTTAGCATTACAATCGACCATGTATTAGTAAGCCGATGAGTTGGTCTGAAGGGTAGTGGGTAGAGGTAGATAAAGTAGTAAACTAGGGTTAGATTTGCAACCCTAGAGCCATCGATAAGGTTCTTCACCCCCTTTGCCTCTTTAGGCCTAAGGAGAACATTTGTGGTGTAGTGCCCGGGACATAATCTCATGGGAGAGATTCAGACTTGTACAGTTGGCAGGGCTATCGTTAAACTCCCCTAATTACGGAGGCGGTGTCGATGGAAGATTATGTACGCACCCTAAGTGATAGGTATGGGGATTGTTGAACATCTACCACACCACGTGTCATAAACACTAGAATAGGTTAAAGTTGTATGTGATGAAATCGGTGATTGAAATGACATTAATCATGTTACGCAAATATTCCCCAAGTGCTAGTTTATATAATTTATTCTTGTGACCATTTGCATACTGATTATTTCCAACACGTGGTCGGATTAAAGACCTGATCACAGTTGTGCATAGTTAATTATTAGATTCCTAACATCTCTGTGGATGACCCCGGTACTTGCCACTATCTACCATTCTTGGTAGTGTAGTAGTAGGAATGAGAGCAATATTAAAATTTCAATCTTTGATCACGTTCTCATCTTGGTTCAATTAGTGGATCTCCCATGGTTTATTAATTAGAGACGTCGGGAGGGGGCGGGTCATATGTGATGGAATCGAGGATCGAAACAATATTGATCATGTTATGCAAATACTCACCAAGTTCTAGTTTACATATTTTATTCTCTTGTTATTTGCATGTTATTAATTGTTAGCACCCCCCCCCCCTTCCCCAAGCCTGTTTTACCAAATAATAACTATTTGTGATGTGTGATTGGATTGATGACCCAATTGCGGTTGTGTTTAGTTAACTTTTAGGTCCATAATATCTCTATGGACGACCTCGGTCTTGCCACTATCTACCCTTTCGGTAGCATAGTAGTAGCAATGGGAGCAATAATACAAATTTCTAAATTTGACGGTACCCTCTCGGTTAATAGTAGATATCCCATGAAAGGGTTATTTATTAGCGATGTTGGGAGTGGCGGGTCAAATTTTGGCACCGTTGCCGGGGATGTTAGTCCAAAGGTCTACTTGTTAACTTTTATAGTGTGTTAGTTGAGTAGTTAGTATTGTTTTTGTTTTGGTTGGTTTTTATTGTTGAGCCTTTGTGATAGTTATCTGTCTACTTCTAATCCTTTTGCTAGTGTTTCTTTTAGTTGAATATTGTTTGGCTCCTAGTTTATGGTACATACCTGTGCCACAAATTTAGGGACTTTTCACTATTTAACATAGTATGCCGGTAGTAGAAGAAGAAATGGGAGGAGAACTAGATTGGGGGTTCCACAAGAACCATCTTTTGTAGTTGAAGAACCAGTAGAAGATAATCGATCACTTAGGGAGTTGATGTCTCCTAACTTGAAAAATAAACCCCTATGTATTTTCTTCCCACCCTTGCCCACTAATATCACTTGTGAGCTCAAGAGCTACATGATCCAGTGTTTGCCAATTTTCTATGGAATGGGCGATGAAGATACGAACAAGCACTTTTCGGAGTTTCATCTTGTTTGTACCAACATGAAGTCGCTGGGAGTCTCGGAGAAGGAATACAATTTGAGGTCATTTCCTTTCTCACTGCGGGATGCGATCAAAAATTGGTCGTACTACCTTCCACCCGATTTCATTACCTCCTGGATAGACATGAAGCACAGATTTCTCGAGAAATCTGTGCCAGCTTTAAAGTTTGCGGGTTTGAAGAAGCAACTCTCCAATATATTCCAGTTCAAAAAAATGAATCCCTCTACGAGTATTAGGAAAGATTCAAGAGGCTATTGGAAAGCTATCCATATCATCCGTTCAAGGAGGGATATTTGGTATACTACTTCTTCGATGATGAAATGGGAATGGTGAAGGTCGCGTGCAATGGTTCGATTGCCAACAAAAATCCCAAGGATGTGATGGCACTTTTCAAACAAATGGCCAATAGAACAAGGCAATTTGGCACTAGATCTCAAGTGAAGACCATGGATGAGCAAGCTCAATCTCCTAAGCTAGAGGAGAAAGTCCAAGATCTTACTTCTATGATGAAGGAATTCATGAAAGGGAGAGTTCACCAGTCAAGGTTTTTGGCATTTGTAGTCTCGATCATCACACTGAAGCTCGTCTTCAAATGGTGGAAGACTTGTAAGAAGTGAAGGAATTGGACTTCAATGGTGGCAATATGCAAAAATTCAGTAGGGGAAATCAACAACAAGGATTTTGGGGAAACCAAAGAAGTGAAAGGCAAGACCCCTACGCGAATACCTTCAACCCTAGGTATGAAATCACCCCAACTTCCATTGGCGCAAGGAAAATCAATTTCAAGGGTACAATCGAGTCATAAAAGCTCTACCCCAACCCTATCCAATGGACTAACATTGCCTCACTCTACAGTTTTGATCGAGAAGAAATATTGAAGGTTATTTCCCAATTTTCTAGTAAACAAGATATTTTTGCTGAGCATACAAGGTGTGAGGTTCAAGATCTCGGGACTATGGCTTTTTTAAGCTTAAAAAGCTTGAAATCTAAGTCGGGCAACTCGCGACCTCGGTGAGCCGACTTGAGGCCAAAGAGTCTGGCAAGCTTCCTTCCCAACCGGAGATCAATCTGAGGAATATGAGCACTTTGAAGCTAAAGAGCGAGAAAGAGGTAGGGGAGCCCGAGAAGGAAATATTGAAAGAAGATGACTTGGTGGTGGAAAGAAACAGGACCAACTTGGAGGAGCAGGAACTTGATGTAGAGGAGGATCTCATCAACGAGCTTCCTACACCCTAGGTGAGGGTAAATCCTCTACTGCCTTTTCCTAGTGCCTTTAGGGGAAGGCTGAAGGTGGCAACCAGCAGTGAGCACATTGGTAAGATTTTTTAGAAGACTGAGGTTAGCGTTCCACTTTTGGAATTTATTGATCATGTTCCTTCTTAATAGCTAAATTTGGATATGGAGAAGAAATATACTTTCATTCAGGTCATTCTTTGTATAGCAACTTTTATGTTCTCCATAGACAATTCTAGAAGATTACAAGTTAGTGAATACCTTAGCTTATTTTAAAGCATTTTACTTCTTATGCTTTCCTCATGAAAATATTATCAGTGAAGGTTTACTTGGTGACCCACCCACCCCCGGTGTCGCTAATAAATGACACAATCCTTTTCCACGAGAGAATGCACTCACTAAATCGAAAGGGAGATAAGTGATCAAAGATAAGAATTTATATTGTTCCTCATGTTCCTACTACTATGCTGCCTATGGGGTAAATAGTGGAAAGATCAGGGTCATCCACAAAGATGTTAGGAATCTAAAAGTTAACTACACACAGCCGCGATCTGGTCGTCAATCTGACCACGAATAGCTAGTATTGCTAGGGAAAAAATTTGAGGAAGGGGGTCAACTAACAACTATGAACATGCAAAATCACACGAGGATAAAACTACATAAGCTAGCACTTTTAGAGTATTTGTGAAACATGATCGGTATTGTCTCGATCCTTGACTCAATCACATACAATATGTACAAGCCTATTCTAGTGTTTATGACACGTGGTGTGGTCGATGGTCAACACTTCCCATACCTTTCACATAGGGTGCGCATACAGCCTCGCCAGCTGTGCAGATCTGAATCTCCCCCATACGATTACGTCTCTAGCACTACACCACGAATGCTTTTACCTAGGCCTAAAAAGGTAAGGGGGTGAAGCACCTTATCGATGGCTCTAGGGTTGCATGACACTAAACCTAGTTTTCTACTAACGTTATCTCTATTTGTAACCCTTCGAGCTAATTTACTAGCTAAAACTAGTGTATGGTCGATCGTAACGTTGACTCAGCAACCCTCATGCACATACCCATATAGCCTCGGACTATTATTACCCCAAGCGCATCTAGGTTTCCTTCCCCTGGAGATATCAATAATTTCTCCAACATGAAAGTAGACTACGATTTGTGTCATTCTTACCGTGACAATCATGAAATAAATAAGAACATGAAAAACAAGCCAACATAATAATCATAAACATATAGAAATAGGTAGATCTAAGGAATCTCGCAAAATAAACACCAACTCATGAATACAAATACAAACCCCAAGTTAATTAACTACTCCCTAAGCATTATACCCAGATATTACATTGGATTCAATTCATTTAGGCAAAAGAAAAATAAAGCGAAGAAGAGAAAAGATTTTAGAGAGAAGGAAGAGCTCTTTTCTCTCTCTACCCTACTCTTGAGAGTCTAAAATGGGTCTAAACTTAAACCCTACTAGACATAGATTGATATATATATATATATAGTAGTAGGGATTTGGGCCTTGAAAAAGTCCCAAAATAGGCCAAAACCTTAGCAGCCGCAACTGACACGGGCTATGCAAAATGGCACGGGTCGTTCTAGTCAGTTAGCCTCGTGCAAACACAGGCTACATGTGTTGGCACAGGTCATTCAACCTTGTGCTACATGGGTAGGCCGGTCTGGCACGGGCTGTGTCAGTTGACACAGGTCGTCTGCTGGTGCCCCATTTTGAACTCCTGATCGTGCGCAGACCATTGGCTAGAAGCATTTCTTGATCAGTTGAACAGTGTGGGCCATGTCATTCTTCTCACCCTCTGGGCCGGTCTTTACATTTTTGGATTTCAAATAATACGAACTCTGTGAAACGGTGCAGCCCGTGTCCATTCTTAGCCTCTAGATCTTGGTTACATAGGCCGGTTGGTTCTAAATGGTCCGTGCTAAAAAGGTGTGGCATATCTCGTACTAAGCACCTTTGGCACAGGCCATGCTAGAAGTGCAGCCTCGTCCTGGCAGACTTGGCTTGTGCCGGCTCATTTCGGTTGGTTCTATCCGGTCGGCTGGTTTGTGTCGGTGACGCCTTCCATTTTTTACCTTGTGGAACTCACTCCGCCTTTTCCTGCTCAATTCCATGTAATACAAAACTTTTTTTTGTCTGTGGTCTTCTATGTACTACCTTCCTTGCAAATGGCATTCCAATATCTTCTACTGTACTTGCAAATGACCTTAAAATATCGTTTACCACCCTCGCAGATAGCCTTTTGCAAAATGATGTCAAAGTTCTCACGAGCAACCTACTAGTAAGATCACAAATTAAAATCTAGGCCTTCATGAATACAGAGTATCCATTAGATCCAATTAAGTCTACAAAACTCAGGATTTAGATAAGAAAACGAATAATGTTTATCTAAACCCTTTGTCATGTAAACCTAACTAAAATTAGCAATCAACAAAACAAAACATGATAACAATTGTGTCAAATGAATTTATTAACCCATGCAATATGGTGCACATCAATCCCCTACAACACTTAAACCTTTACTCTTCCTCGATTAAATAAAAAAGAGAAAAGATCCAAGAGGAATGTAGCATGTAGAGATAAGTCAACCAATACATTCAACTTATTCCTAAGCTACCCTAGTACCCCCAAAGATGTAAGAATCTCACAACTCTCACTCTCCCCAAAGATGTAAAAGTAATCTATCCACCCAAAATCCATCCAAGAAAAAGATAACGTAAAATGATAAGTGTTAAACTAGGTTGCTCCGTCGAAGAAGCCGCCAAAGACAATCCAAGAGATGTTGCCAAAGAAATCGCCAAAGATGGTCCAAAAGATGTTCAAATTAGATTCTGATTTCTCTCAAATTCTCTCATTTTGCCTAGGAGTCCTTTCAGATTTTCATCCTAGCATTCACACATGTTGAGCTCACCTCTCACCTTTTTTTACACTGCCTCTCATTTTTGCCGAGGTTTTTCAACCTAGGGGGGCCTTGCCTCTCAATTTTACCTAGGTCTTTTGACCTATCTGGGTTTTCTCCCATTTTTTCCTAAGTTTTCCTTTCAGGTTTCTGACTTAGTCGGGTGTGTGTGTATCTATATATTAATTGTTTTCAAATTTCTTTTGTGTAGCACAAAATACCCCAAAGGTGTGCTTCATACTACATGAAGATAATGAAAACCAAAAAATTACACCACAAAGAAGTGCTCTCACACCTAAAAATTTGTTCTCGAAACATCCCAAAAATAAACTAAAAAGAAGTGCTCTCACACCTAAAAACAAGTAAACAACCAAGAGTTCAAAAGTTCAAATGAGGTAAATACAAAGAAAACAAGGGAAATAGTCACCAAACATAATCATCAAGGTCGGAAAACAAAAGAGATGCCACCCTAAAGGTTTTCCAACCCCTCCTCCAAACTTAGTTCATGCATTGTACCCAATGCATGCGACAAATGTGAAAACAAAGGTTAGATACGAAGAATTAACTCCATTTGTTAAGTTATTTTTTTCCTAGCAATATTCCTCCTAAAAGCATGGAGCCTTGTTTTGAAAGGGGTTGGCTTGAGGCTGACCTTTCTTTCTCCTTCTTAAATTTGACACAAGAATTCCTGCACACAAAAATAATAAAACCAAGAGTAGCATTGTTCCACACATAAATTTGATGACTAACAATCCACAAAAAATAAACACCGTCCAATCATCATAAAATTATCAAAATATACTTTAAAAAATGACAACACATTTCTTTATTAGTGTTTGCTCACTAAGAATGGAATTTCCCTCCTTGTCTACTCCCAAATTCCCCCATTTAAAATAAGATTTTGACATTTTCCCATTGGCTGACCATTTAATGCTATTCTCCTCATCCTTTACCTCTATTTCTCCTTGATCATATACTTTGGTCACCATATATGGACCCCCCCCCACCCTGAAAGCAATTTACCCAAAAAACATAGCCAAGATTGGAAGACAAGGACTTTTTGTTCCAAAAAGAAGTCTTCCTTTACTATTTTCTCATCATGCCTAGATTTATCTTTTCCTTGTAAATTAATGGGGTGTCATAGGAATCGCGTCTAAATTCTTCAATTTCTTGTAGTTGCAATTTCCTATGTTTCCCGGGTTCACTTAAGTTCATATTCAAGCGTTTAATGACCCAATGTGTCTTGAACTCAAGTTCGACAGGGAAGTGGTATCTCTTGCCAAAGAGAATCCAAAAAGGTGACATGCCTATTGGAGTTTTTATGCAGTCCGATGGGCCCAAAGTGCATTATCCAATCGAGCACTCCAATCCTTTCTAGACGGGTTTACCATCTTTTCAAGAATGGTCTTGATCTCCCAATTAGATATTTCCGCTTGGCCATTTGTTTGTGGGTGGTAAGCGGTGGATGTTCGATGAGTCACTCCATATCTTTTAAGCAAGACTTCCATGATTTTATTACATAGTGACTACCTTTATCAGTAATTAGGGTTTAGGTTACACTGAACTATGAGGAAAGGTTTGGATTTGAGAAACTCATCATTGTTGCCGCTTCATTTTTTCTGTCACTTTGGCCTCAAACCATTTGGACATATAATTCACCACCACTAGGATATAAAAATTACCACCGGACTCGGGGAAAAGACCCATGAAATCCATTCCCCCACATATCAAAAATCTCAACCGGTGATGTACACCTTTATGCATGCGTTAACCAATGCATTTGACACATTTATTATCATGTTTTGTTTGGTTGAATGCTAGTTTTAGTCAAGTTTATATGACAAAGGGTTTAGATGACAATCATTAGTTTTCTTATCTAAATCCCAAGTTTTGTAGACTTAATTCAATCTAATGGACACTTTGTATTTACGGGCACCTAGTATTTCCTTTGTGATCTTACAAGTAGGTTGCTAGTGAGTATTTTGATATCATTTTGTAGAAGGTCATCCGTGAGGGTGGTAGAAGATATTTGAAGGTCATTCACAAGAATGGTACAAGATATAGAAGGCCATTCCTGAGGATATTAGTAGATAGAAAGATATAGACCTAAATGTGTGATAGTAGATGGAATTGAGCTGGAAAAGGTAGAGTTGAAGTTCAAAAAGGTAAAACAAAATGGAAGACGGTCTCAATCGGGTGAATCAGCAGGCCAACCGATCGGCCGACACGAAGAAACCTGTACGAGTCAACCTCACCTAGCACTTCCTGTGATAGCCAATACGATTTGTACCACAGTCCCTCGGCACGAATCGTGCCCAACCGTGCTGCCTGTGTCCTCAAGTTTACTCCAGACTACCCCATTTCACACACTCTGTACCGTTTCAAGTTCCAAATGTGAAGACCAACCCACAGGGTTTGAAGAATGACACGGATCGCGCCGTTTAACTAAGTGAAAAATCCTTCCAGCAGGCGGGCCGCGACAAATCAGAAGTTTAAAAAAACACCAGTCGATGGCCTGTGTCAGACCGTATGGCCTGCACCAGTGAAGCCTACATGGACCGTGTCAGACCCTGCCGCCCATGCCACTATGAGGTTGTACGGCCCTTGGCATTTTTCACTGACCGCATCAATTGTGGCTTCTAGGGTTTTTAGACCTATTTTGGGTCTTTTTCAAGGCCCAATTTTCTAGTACTATATCTATGGACCCTTGTCTACTAGGGTTTAAGTTTATGCTCATTTTTAGACTACAAGAGAACGGTAGAGAGAGAAAGGAGCTCTTCCTTCTCTCTAGAATCTTTTCTCTTCTTCTCTTTATTTTTCTTTTGGCTAAAGGCATTGAATCCAATGAAATATTTGGGTTCAATGGTTAAGGAGTAGTTTATTTACATGGGGTTTGTATTTGTATTCCTGAATTAAGGATTTTTATTGTGTGATTCCTTAGATTTACCTATTTCTATTTCTATGTGTTTGTGGTTATTGTGTTGGCTTGTTCTTCATGTTCTTATTAATTGCATGAGTGTTTCACTAAGACTGGCACACACCGTAGTCTACTTTCATGTTGGCACAATTATTTATATCCCCGGAGAGAGAAACCTAGATCTTCCTTTTTGATCTTATTAGTATGTTGCTTGTGAGCACTTTTTTATCATATTTTTGTAGAAGGACATTCGCAAGGATGTAGAAGATATCGAAGGCCATTTGCAAGGATGGTGGTATATTGAAGGCCACAGAATCCAAAGCATGGTAGTAGATGGGATTGATCCCAGAAAAGGCAGATTCAAAGTTCAAGAAGGCCAAGGAAGAAGCGGAGGAAGTATTGTCTGAGATTGCACAGAGTTATGGGAACAATTCGAGAAGAATCGGCCATTGAGGGTAGTACCATTGGTTTTTATTCTTGAGCACCATAAATAGACTACAAGAACTCTTAAATCGAACCAGTGGTTCTTCCGTAGCGGAGCAAACAAGTCAGTCGGCTGAACCAACCAAGGCTAGCACGAGGCCAGTACAACCGACACCAAGGGGACCTAGCACGGCATATGCCAGCGCTCAGCACAGACCGTGGAAAACAACATGGGCCATGCGAGAGGCTTCCAGCATGGACCGTGCAGACCCGAGCTGCCTGTGCCCCATGTCTTTGTCCCACTTAATAATTTGGCTAAGTATGGGCGCAAACTATTTTGTTTCACACGGTCTGCATCATTTCAAGCCACTAATGCCAAGACCATCCCACGGGGTGTGAAGAACAACATGGTCCGTGCCATTTTACTAAGCAAAATGATGTTCCAACCGATGGGCAATCCAAACGACATGGGATGCGCGCTCAGGAGATAAAAATGGAGCTCCGGCCGACAGCCCATGCAAGTTAACACAAACCACACCAGTACGAGGCACACAGTCAATTCCATGATCGATGGATCGCATCGGAATGAGACCACGACCCGTGCCATGACTGACGACCCGCGTCATCGTAAAAGGGCGTCGGCTGCACGGACCTTGCCAGAAGTCACCTCCCGTGCCCTGATGTGTCCATTTTATACAGTTATTTTGGGGATTTTTGGATTCTCTTTTGTACACTTTTGTGCTCTATATGTGACATTTTTCCTTGAAATTCTCTAATATGAGTTAAGAGTGAATTTGTGGTTTTATTACTTTTCTATTGGATTTTGTGTGACCAGGTAAATATTGGAATACTTTGAAGTCTTCAAAGAAGACATTTGAAGATTTGAAGACCATTTAGTTCATATTTTGAATACTTCAAGAGAAGTTAAGTTGAGAGAAAGATAGAAACTAGAAGAAGAAGAAAAAAAATCAAAATTCTGATGTTGGCCACCTGTTGAGAGTCGCGACATCTTGTTCGCGAGTTGTGACGAACGGGTGGCCAGAACCCCTTATCCTTATTATTTTACTATAAATAGCACACTTTTATTTTCTTTTTACTAACTTTTCTCCTCCAGCGCGATAACGGGCTTAAAACCCTAGTTTTCTTCTTCTTCTTTTCTTAGTTTTTGTAGGTTAGTTATGTGTTGTCATTATCTAGGTTAGTAATCTCCTTGGTGGCAATTGATTAAGACTTCCAATCCCATGTCTTGAGAACTATATATGAGCTATTTAATGTTTTGTTATTGTGCTTTTATTGTGCTTTGAATGTTTGTTGTTGAATGCATTAATGATGTTTGAAGTTTGAGTATATGAAATGCTTGTATGAATGCTTGTTAGGGTTAGGAGAAAGTAGCTAATTTTCCTCTCTTTTGATATGGAATCCAAGAGTATGAATTAGAGCTTCTAATATGGTCGATGATTTGATAAATGCTAGATGAATGTGATAATGTGGAATTATTTGTCATGTTTGTTTTGCGCAGCAAATAGGAGAAGTTTGTGAACGTTGAACGTGCATGAATAATCTTGTGTAAATTCATGAATTGGTTCAATGCTTAGACATAGTGTAGTGTTTATAAGTGTTACCAAACTTGTTGATTATTCGTATTTAATGCCATTAATGGGATACTTTTAGGCTTTGATCGACTAAAGGAGTCTTTAGTTAGGTTTAGCATGAAATGTCGAATTCACTCTTGTAACTATCAAAGAAGGATAGAAGATTTATCTTCACAAGAAGTAGTAAAAGTATTGAATAGGCTGTATGTTCAAGGATAGATAAGATGTTTGGAAGTGGAAATCAATTGCGCACAAGGTCCCGTCACTTGTGTTTAATCTATTCTTAGTAGTTTGTTGCATATTTACTAGATTTACATTGCTTGCTAGTTATTTTGTCTTTAAATTCATAACTTAGAAATATCAACCAAACCCCATCCCCCCTCTTTACATGCTTATATATATATATCTGTATATCTCTATATCTAGTGTTGTATTCACCTTTATATGTGAAAACCCTTTAAAAATCCTCTTCATCGTGGACAACACTGATTTGTCATTATCTACTTAGTTGTAGTTAAAGAGCACTTTAGGGCATTAAAATAGTAACTCTGAGAGGTACGATGATGACCTCCCAATGGTATTTTTTTAGCTTGGTTAATAACAATAACCTTGTGCTTACGAAGATAATGTGAAGGTCATTATGATAACCAGGTCTTAACAATACCACGATTATT
>JAULKK010296054.1:0-12920 GCA_032355705.1 Rubia peregrina
TATGGGTACCCAATTAATACCCAATCACTTCCCATCTTTTGATGAATATATTATTTAGTGTAATAGACTCCACTCAAGCGTGAATATTTTTTTACTCTTTTCTGAATATTTTTATAGTTACATTTTCCAAAGTTCATCAAATTCCTACGATCGTAAACGAGTTTGTTCGAGATCGAATCGTTTAAAATATTTCGAAGTTGATTCGATTCAATTGAACCTGTAAAATCATGATTCACCTCGAGCTCGAGTGAAATTAAATTAGTTCGACCTCGAAATCGAACCACGAATAAATATATTATATTATATTATTTACATTATATTATATTTAATAAAAATGAAATATATTTAATAAAAATGAAATATATAGATATAATATGTTGTCTCTATAAACTCGACGAGATTAACGAACAATATTATAGTTGGGTTCGAGTGCAAACTTGAATACTGTACAAGTTCGAATGTTGTAGGAGCTCGAATGTTGTACGAGCTCGAGCTCGAATGTTGTACGAACTCGAATGTTGTACGAGCTCGAGCTCGAATGATGTACAAGCTCGAGCTCGAATGATGTACAAGCTCGAGCTCGAATGATGTACAAGCTCGAGCTCGAATGTTGTACGAGCTTGAATGTTGTACGAGCTCGATCAAAGCTCGAAATGTTGTATGAGCTCAAATACTATACAAGCTCAAATGTTGTACAAGCTCGATCACAGTTCGAATACTGTACGAGCTCCAATGTTGTACGAACTCGATCACAGTTCGAATACTGTACGAGCTCGAATGTTGTACGAACTCGAGCTCGAATGATGTACAAGCTTGAGTTCGAATGTTGTACGAGCTCGAGCTCGAATGTTGTATGAGCTCGATCAAGGTTCGAAATGATGTACGAGCTCGATCAAAGTTCGAATACTGTACGATCTTGAATGTTGTACGAACTCGAATGTTGTACGAGCTCGATCAAAGATCGAATACTGTAGGAACTCGAATGTTGTACGAGCTCGATCAAAGCTCGAATGTTGTACGAGCTCGAATGCTGTACGAGTTCGATCAAAGCTTGAATACTGTATGAGCTCGAATGTTGTACGAACTCAAATGTTGTACGAGCTCGATAAAAGATCGAATACTATACAAGCTCGAATGTTGTACGAGCTCGATCAAAGATCAAATACTGTACAAGCTCGAATGGTGTACGAGTTCGAATACTGTACGAGCTCGAATGTTGTACGAGATCGAATGTTGTACGAGCTCGAATGTTGTACGAGCTCCAATGTTGTACGAGCTCGAATACTGATTTGCATGAGTTTGAGTCGAGTTGGAACTCGAGATATTTTAAACGAGTTGAATTCGAAATAGTGGTTGTTTGATTTCAACTCGGTTCATTTATGGTCTTAAGTGTTGTATAAATAAAATGAAAGAATACGAATTGTACCCTGTCCGACGACATATTAGAATATAATTTAAACACATGAATGAGTGACGGTCTGTTTAATAACACGTAACTATTAGGCTACTAATTTATACATGCGTTAAAGATGTATAATTTGTGAATTATAGTGAATTTTTATATCAAATATTATGTATGTATTTAATTGGGTAATTTTGGGTATTTGTTGGATTCTCATTGAGTTAACATAATTTGGGATCCATTGGGATCAAAATTTCCCATTAATATATTCAATTCTCATCCCGCCCAATCTCAAAAGTTAATTGGTATTTAATACCTGATCTCATTAATCACTCATTTATTAATTTATTATCTCATTTCTTCTCAATCTCGTCCAATTGACAGCTCTAATGCAACGTGACGGCCTTAATTCTCACTTTCATTTCGTACAGTACATTTGAAATTATACTACTACCCTACATAATTCATGATTAACTTTTGTATTATGGAACTTTGACTTTGCAAATTGCCAGCCAAAACGAACAAAATGACACTTGTCGAGTTTTATCCCTTATGAGTTAATAACTCACAAGTGGTGTCATAGATAAGTTTACATTGGAAAGGGTAAATTTAGATATTTTTTTAGTTTTCATGTGCCTCTCCATTTTTTGAAAGTACAAATATGTTCCTCCTAATTTTTTGAAAGTGAATAAATACTTCTCCCATTATTTTAAAATTGCACATATACCCCTATAATCGAAGGCTGGCGTTTAAAAATTGAGGGTATATGTGTATTAAACAAGTATCAAGGATATGCTTTGTTTGACAGAGCTTATAAGATATTTTGCTTATAAGCAAAATCCTTTTTAGTTTTTAGTAAAGTGCTAAAAAAAGTTATTTTGAAAGCAGAAGTTATTTTCAAAATAAGTCAGCTTTACTTATAAGCGCATCTCTACCAAACATATCATATGTGCACTTTTAAAAAACTGAGAGATATATGTGCACTAAATAATGAACTGATGGTACAAATACACTTTACTTTATTGTAAAATAGAGCTAAAGTGAATGGAACCTAGTTACTTCCTTGTTCGATTTCAAACTGCAATTTAACTATTCATAAAATCAATATTTATTAACTTTTGACCATATAATTGAATTAGCGTAAAAGTATAAATACTATGAGTGATACCTTGTTCGATCAGTTATAACATACTCCCTTCATCCCACGAGTTTAGCATGTTTATTTTTTCCAAGTCAAGCTTGGTAAACTTTTACCATAAATATAAATTAATATATTTATAATAAAAATATCATGTAAGATATTGTTATATTCATCTTAACAAGTATTCTCTAATGCGAAATTGTTGTGTGTCATTAGAGATATTGACGGTCAAACATAATCATTGAAAACCATGAAAAATAAACATGTCAATACTCGCACGACGAAGGGAGCATATAATTTTAAAATATCAATTTTCCGCAAGTTCAATTGCAAGATACCGATCCTTAAGTGTCAGGACTTTCACATGCTAATTTTTTTTTTACATATTTTCCCTTTCGTATTGGTGGGGGATTGTTAGTAATCAAATGGGCCTTTCATTTCAGGCAGCAGAATTAACAACTGAATAAAAAATGAGTCTTTCATTCCAAAATTAATTTTAAAGAAAAGAAAACCTTGTGATCTTCTCTTTGTCCCACATGGAAAGTTTAAAGGGAGGGTATCTAGTTTACATATGGAACTTCACCACCGCTTTGAGTGACAAAGCAGGAGAAGACTCCTCGCACACCACTGTCATCGACGAACTGCACCGCTCTTCCGGATTAGGTGGTCTAATTAAATTTCATGGAAAGACCTACTTGAGTGTAAATGGTTGGCCTTCCTTTTATGAAAGACTTCTAAGGGTTGTATTTCTAAATCACTCATGAGTTTTCCTAAGGAAACTATGGTCACTACAAGTTGCTGGTTATTGCGAAACTCGTTTAATTCAAGTAAGACACGTGTTCTTGGAATGATCGACCAGTTTAGGAGTTTCACATATGCTCACTCCGAAAACAAGAAGATTATCAAAATTCACTACGAAGAAGTTCAATTGCAAGATATTGATTCTTAAGTGTCAAACTTTCACATGCTCAAAAAAATTACCTTTTCCCCCTTTGCATTAGTGGGGGATTGTTAGTAATCAAATGGGATTTTCAGCCTAATATCAATTCTATAGAAAAGAAAAACTTGTGTTTTACTCTTTGTCTCACATGAGAAGTTTAAAGAGCGGGTATTAAGTTTATATATAGAAATATTTCACTACCACTTTTAGTGAGCAAAAAAGAGAAGACTTCTCTCGCACCGCCACCGACTGACCGCACCGCACCGCTTGTCCGGATTAGGTGGTCTAGTGAGACTTCACAGAAAGATGTACTTAAGTGTAAATGATTGACCTTCCTTTTATGAAAGACTTTTGAGGGTTATCTTTCTAGAGCACTCACGAGTTTTCCCAAGGAAACTATGGGCGCTATAAGTTGTTTATTATCGTAGTACTCATTTAACTCAAGTAAGACACGTGTTTTCGGAATGATCGACCAGATTAGGAGTTCCATATATGTTCACTACAAAACAAGCTGATCATCCTAATTCATGAAGTTGAAGTTCAATGGCAAGATGCTAATGCTTTAGTGTCAGAACTTTCACATGCTCAAAAATTTACCTTTTTGACCTTTTTCATTAGTGGGGGATTATTATTAATGCAAATGGGTATTTCAGCCCAAATTAATTTTAAAGAAACGAATAACGAGAACAGTGCTTTTATAACCCTACCTACTTGACTAAATACCAATATAACTCTCAGATAATTTTTAGTGCAAAAATAACTCTAACTAGTTAATGTAAGTGTCAATATAACCCTCATACCTCATTTTCGGCACCGCCGTCGTAATAGGTTGGGTTATATCAGCACATTATGAAAACTGATAGGGTTATATCAGCACATTCGTAAAAATTATAGGGTTATATTAACACATTCTTATAAGTTTTGGCACTTACACTGATTATCTAGGGCATTGGAAGGTTATATTGGCACTTTTGTTAAGTAGGTAGGGTTATAAAAGTACTTTTCTCTAGAATAACTTGTGTTTTAATCTTTGTCCCACATGGGAGGTTTTTAGGAAGGGTTTTTAGTTTATTTGTGGAAATGCTTCATTGTCACTCTAATTGAGCAAGAAGGAGAGAAATCCTCACGCACCGCCAACACCGACATCGCACCGCACCGCACCGCCCATCCAGATTGGATGTTCAAATGAGGCTTTATGGAAAGACCTGTTATAGTGTAAAGTATTAGCTTTCCTTTAATGAAAGACTTTTAAGGGTTCTCTTTTCTAGAGCACTCATGAGTTTTCTCAAGGGAACTATGATCACTATAAGTTGTTGATTATTGCATAACTCGTTTAATTCATGTAAGACAAGTGTTCTTGGAATGATCGACCAGTTTTGGAGTTCCTTCACTTATAAAACAAGAAGATCATCCAAATTCACTACGCAGAAGTTCAATCGCGAGATACTAATGCTTAAGTGTTGCACTTTCTCATGCTTAGAAAAATTACCTTTTTGCCTTTTTGCATTACTGTCGGAATGTTTCTGACGCAAATGGGTCTTTCAGCCCAAAATCAATTTCAAAGAAAAAAACTCTTGTTTTACTCTTTGTCCCACATGGGGAGTTTAAAGGGAGGATTTATAGTTTATATATGGAAATGCTTCACTACCACTTTGAGTACGCAAGAAGGAGAAGACTCCTCGCGCACCACCCTCGTCGAGTGCCCGTACCGCATCTCTGAATGAGGCTGGGTGGGTCCATATTAATTACTTTTGTCCTAGATAGTTTAAGAGTCCAGTATCATGAGACTTCTAAGATAATCGATCATCTTTACTTGGTCTTAAGCTAACACATATTTTTTTCTCCTTCCTACAAAACTCCGAATTTTAACTTTGTAAAAATTCTAAAACCATCTGATATATTTAAACTCGGTATTTGACTCGGTAAAGTCCAATTATGTTTTTTGACTCTGGGATTTATGTTGGGAAAATCAAACCGCGCCTGTATTTTCACGGATGAGTTGTTCTAATTTTTTATGAACTACTTGCACATTCTTCCACTTTTTGTGGCAAGACATTGTCCTGGGTATAAAAGAACAGTCCCGAATCACTTCTCAACACAATTTTCTGAACTCTCTTATATCACTCTCCTACTTTCAAAACATTCTGAGCATTATAATTTCAGTTCCTCCTCACTGCTTGAGTGCACGAGTAAGTGAGGTTTTGTGGTACCTTGGGGGAATGAACGCCTGTGTTGAACCTTGTACTACTGGTTAGGTGAATTTCATTTCAAAGGAAGTGATATATCATGCCCAAATTTCTAATTTCACAACAAAATTCTTTTTACTACTAAATTCTTTTGTGATTTTAAAAAAAAATCTACGACCAAGGATCATACATTCTTTTTGTACATTACTACTAATTTTACCAACAATTTTGAAATTAAATTTCTTTCTTGTTTGAAAAACTTGTCTGGTCTAACAATATTTCTTAATGAGCTTGCGAAAATACCACCTTTGGATGGTGTTAACTATAAACATAGGTCTCAAAGGGCTTTGATCTTTCTTGAACAACTGGAAGTGGATTATGTTCTATTTACTGATTCTCTCAAAATCACTAACTCTACTCCACCCAATGATCAAACTCTAGGAACATCCACTTATATTCCTTCAAAGGAAGCTACTGACCTAAATCTCAAGTATGAGAAGACAACAAAACAGTGAGGGGCCATCTTTTCAACAACATGACGAATCACATATTTTAGGTTTTTCATCACCAACAAAATTGACAAGTCAATATGGGAGACACTGGAGAAGAAGTACGATGACGATGATGAGAGGGGGATTATGCCATTGGCAAATGACTTGAGTTCCAAATGGTAGATAGCAAGCCCATTATGGAATAGGTCTATGAGTACGAAAATCTAATTACCGAAGTAATTGCAGAAAGCATGAAAATGAGCAACATCCTCTAGGCCAACGTACTCATCGAGAAGCTTCCAGATTCTTGGTCCGATTAACGCAACCACCTCAAGCAAAAGAAACAAGATATGACTCTGGAGGAACTAGGCATCCACATGAAAATTGAGCATCCAATCACCTTAAAGATAAGGGAGTCTCTTCCTTTACATATTTGGTTAAATCTAATAATGTAGAATCTGAAAATGTTTGACAGATCTAAGTCCTCTAGTACCTTCAAGAAGAGAACCAGGCCAGTCAAAAAGGTTGGCACCTTCAAGAAGAATGAGACAATTCATAACAAGCCCAAAGCAGCCTACTATGTCTGCGGGAAAATTGATCATCGAACCTACCAATGCTACTAGTTCAAGAACGCCAACAACAAGCCCAACCAGAATAACATCAACAAAACTCAAGACAATTTCACCAAATATGAACATGGGGAGATCATTGGTGTTTTAGTCTTCAAAGTCAACCTGGTTAAAAACAAGACAGACTGGATCGTTGACACTGGTGCCTTAAACATTTCTGCGCAAATAGACACATGTTTGATTGATATGCGTCATATTGTGTTCAAATTTTGTGGGATTATTGTGATTTTATTGAGATATAATTTACACTTTAGATGTTTTTGGTGCATGAATTGATGGATTGTGATGAATTTGAGAGGGAGTTATACATTGTACTTTTTTTCCTTAACCAGCCTATTTTTTCCACTAAATTTTCCAGGTTAACATTTTTAATGAGGCGATGTGCTCCAACAAAAAAATGTTCTTATTTTATGAAAAAATATTCTAGGGATGAAGAAAAGGTGTTAAAGTAGATTTTCTGACCAACATTGTAATTCGATTCAGCATTGCGGTCCTTAGCATCTTCATGGATCCAGCATAACTAGGTCCTGGAGAAGTCCCCGGGATCCTCCCATGTTAGTGAATGATCAGTATACTAATAGTGTTGGAAAGAAATTAGTACCTATTCTACTGTACGAATCACCTATTTATAGATGATGTATTCCACAATCCTTGTGTATCATGGACCGTGTTCTCAGATCAGGGTTTTATTGGCATGGTTATTAGTGAGAACCTTCTCTTCTTCTAGATTTTCTTAGGATGACTCGCTACAGTTAAGATGCTGCTATTAGCGAGGTTATCTCTCTTATTCTGCAAACCGTCTTTTACTTGGTTCAAAGGGCTCGGGGTATTACTTTTGCTAAGGACTTCACGTGGTTATGAGAGGTGTATACCATAATCCCCCATAACCGAGAAGTCATTGCAAACTCAGTGGTCATATTCAAAGTTGGAATAAAGGACATTTAATCATTAAATGTGCATTGTGGGGTTAGTAATTGACGACGGAGTGAGTATTGGCTCCTTGGAGAATTGGGAATCTGTAGTGATTATACTTCTATAGGGTTTCTCTTTTTATATAAAAAGAGTTTAGTCTATATTAGTTGTACCTTCATTTAAGAGTTTCTTGTTTTAATCTTAGGCATTCTTCTTAGGTAATAATTTTCACATTTCACATAGTATAGAAATGGTAAACTACGGTGTTTTGACCTTAATTGATGTCTCTATTTTGAGGGAATTCTATCCCTTCCTATTTACGTATGAGGTTGTTGTCCCTACAATCCATGATACAGTAATGCAACCACCAATAGGCATGGTTAGTGTTTTTGAGTGCCAGCTTCAATATGGTTTGACTTTTCCTATTCCTGAGTATATTTTATATGTGTTGTATTTGTATAAGATTGCTCTTTCTCAATTGCACCCTCATGGAGTGGAAATATTAATCGATTTAAAGCGATTATGTCGTGAAGTCGGCGCTATCTTTAGTTTAAATCTATTTTCTGCCTACTATCAGTTATATAGGGTCTTTGAAGCCAAGTTCTAGGTGACCTTGAAACCCAAAAGCTCGGTGACTGATGTTGTGAGATATCTGTCCAATGTGTGTGAAGGTTTAAAGGCTAGTTATCTTTTTTATTGCTTTTAGGAAGTCAACTATGAGGTCATCTCTGAACAATTATGTAGGTTTAGTTTGAGAACTAATGTGAGGAAGTAAGCTAGGTTTTCTTACTGAAATACGTATACATGAGTTGTAGTTGAGAGACCTACAACGCGGGAAGGTAGGGTATTTTTTTATCATATATTTCAATTAGAAGATATAGTAACTTATTTATTATTTATCTTTCTTGTTGTTGTATTGTCTTTAAGGTAAGATGATGGTTTTTTCCTTGATTGGCAATCACAATGTGGGAAGCGGTTCTTGTGGCAGTGAAGAACTTAGTTGTTCTACTCTGGAGTTGGAGCTGAAGAGGATGCTCACTCTATGTGAGGAAAATAAATCCTTGATTTTTGGCTCTTCATCAGGAGTTGGTGGTGTTAGAAGATGGCAGGGCTAATAGAGAGGAGGATTATGGCTGATAGGTTGCTTCTAGGGGTAGGTTTCAGAGTGACCTAGCCTCGTATTTTGTATTTTGCTGTCAGGGTTGGGATTCACGACCCTTGTATTTTTATGTATTAAAGGATTTTAATGTTTGAGCTTCTTTTATGCTAAAACATTTCATAATTTTGATTGTGTTAGTCTGGTTTCCTTTGCATATGTGTGACTTGGGCTAAGTATGCTAAAACCTTCATGTTTATCCGAACACATACGGTTATATATGTAAAGAATTTACACCAACACTTACTAAAGATATAAGAAGAATTGGAAAAAAAATTAAATGTAAAAGATAAAGTCACATTTCCTCATAAAAGTGATAATCATAGTAAATATAGTGTTACTTGTACGCTTTCATTTTTTCATAATACTAGAAATAATTAATATTTTCCCAAAATAAGGTATTTATATAATTGTATGTATAAATTTCATGATAAAAAAATTAACATGACTATGAAACAGGTATTATGCAGGATATATAAACACTATATTTTAACCTCACTTCTACCTTAGTTACATTGAATGTTATTGACCAAAAACTATTTTTTTTAAAAATAGTATACATCATTGCACAACACTCAAGTTGCACGCACACACACATTTTCACTTCTTTTTTTCTTTCAAACCCCAAAAGCCAATTCTACAGCCTACATAAGTTTTCAATAATAGCAAATAGAAGGATAGGAATATCTCTCAAGAAGGTGTACTTGCTTCCCCGATGTCGCAAAAGCTCCAGATCTAGTGCCAGTTTTGGTGGCAAACCACCCATCATACGCTCAGATTTGTAAACTTCCAAACCCTCATTTAATTTTGTAATATATTATAATAATGATAAAATAATTTAATATTTGACTATGTGTGGATTATCGTCAAGCACTCACACGTCCCTCCCTAACAGTATTCCTCGATATACCCTCGTCAGCCCGACCCCCGCCTCAAATGACCGCCCCCCCAAGCACAAGACCTCTTCTACTGCCCCTGCTCAGCCCTTCCAGACCTAAGAACTCTCGCTCATACCCATTATTACTGCTACTCAGAATGATGTGTTTGCCTCTCTCAGACTCTTTCCTAGCCATATGTACATTCTCGTGGTGTGGGGTGCAGCGAGCTCATGTAAAGTGAAGCAGACGGTGGTGAATGCAAGACAAGAATTAAGATGTTGAAGCAGTGGAGCTTGTGCTCGAAGATAGTGGGCTTCAACTAGAAAAGACTACACTTCCCAAAAATATATATCATGTGAGCTGCATGTGAGGCGACAGAAGGGCAACTTTATGGATTGACTAAACAAAAGTTCCACTACTTAACTGTTTAAGGTAAGCCACGTGGAGATTAACTTGCACCATGTTATACGCCACATGGAGATTAACGTGCACCTTCAAGCCTCTAATCTCACATTTTTTCTATAAAAATAGGATAATGACCTAGAACCTTATCCTTCAATTCCATTTAAGTTAGTATACTCAGCCACTCCTACACCGTCCCCAACACTATTCCTAGATATACTCTCGTCACCCGACCCCCCACCTCCAATGGTTTCATCAAGAGTTGTGGTTGTACTTCTAAGTATAAGACCCCTTACCCTTGCTCAGCCTTTCTAGGCCCAAAGTCCTTACCCTTACCCGTTGCTACTGTCACTTTAAACGATGTGTGTTGCTTCTCTTGGAATCTTTGATGGTCTTGTGCACATTCCAGTGGTAGAGGTAGCGGCGATCTCAAGTGGAGTGAAGTAAATAATAGTGAATTAGAAGACGAGTATCTTAATGTTTTAGCGACGGAGCTTCTGCTCAGAGACGGTGGGGTTCAACTAAAAATAATTAGTCTTCCCCTAAAAATATCACTTGAGTTGCGCGTGAGGCGACAGAAGGCCAACTTAATATATTGACTTAACATAAGTTCCACGACTTAGTAGTTTAGCGGATGCCTCAAGGAGATTCACGTGCACTTTCAAGACTCTAATCTCATATTTTTTTGTGTAAACATAGGATAGTAACCCATAACCTTACCTTTCGATCCCCTTTAAGTTGATAAACAAAATAAATATTTTTTCCTCATCCAAATTGATCAACATACAAAAATACATTAAATCTAGTTACAAACAGAGAAAATTATCATGTATGTTCGTGTCACAATAGCTAAAAAAGTGTGTAGGTAATGTGCATATTTGCACTACACAATACATGCACACCTATCAACTCGAGTTATAACACATATATATGTAATAATTTACACCATAAATATATGTTAAAGAAGAACAGGAAAACATAAAGTATAAATAAAAGGAAAAAACTAAATAAAAAAGATGAAGTCATAACCTAAATAAGTTTTCAAAATCTGGAAAGAACGGTCTCACTGGAGGATAAGGAAGGTGGTGGTGATGCGTAAGAAGGTGGTGAAGCATAGACAATGTTGGCGGCGCTTTGAGAATGGAGGCGGCGCGAGGAGAGATCCAGCAGTGGTGGTACGACGAGAGATCTAACAGTGGTGGCATCGATAATGAACGGTGGTGGAGCAAATGGTGAGGTGGTGATAAGGTTTGACGGTTAGGTGATTGGAGCAATGTTGAGGCGGTGGTGAGGAACGTTGCTAGAGAAGAACAAGGATGACTGGATGAGGGAAATTAGGATGAGGCTACATTTAATTTCTTTTGAAGTATCAACAACAATGTTGTTTTTTATATGATTAGCATATTAGGGTTTAGAACAATTGGGCATGGTTTTAGTTGAGCCCGAGAAGGCCTAGTAGAATGGCCCAAGCTTATTAATTACAAATATATATTAAAAATCAATTAAAATTACATTAATATATATTATTTATTTACAATTCATATTCGGGTCAGTTTTCGGATTGAGTTTCATCATCCAAAACCAAATAAAAAACCATATTCAAATTTTGATTTAATAAATTTGGTTATCCGAAAACCATATTTAACATTGGATTTGGTTTATTCGAATTTAGATTGTTTGGTTTTCGGTTTTCAGTTTGTTTTTTTTGTCCACCCCTACATACGCTCAGGTTTGTCAACTTCAAAACCCTCATTTAACTAGCCCAATATTAGAATAGTAATAAAATGGTTTAATATTTGACTAAGTGTGGATTATGGCCAAGCATTCTTGCACCATGCTCAACACAGTTCCTAGATCTACCCTCATCACCCTGACCCCTACCTCTGATGGCACCATTATGCGAAGCGGTCATCCCCTCAAGCGCAAGACCTTTCCTACTACCCTTGCCAAAACCCTCACCCCTACCTGCTGCTACTACCACTTAGAACGATGTGTTTACTTCTCTTGGACTCTTTGTGACCCTGTGCACATTCTGATGGTGGAGGATGCGACGAGCTCAGGTAGAGTAAAGCGGAGGGTTGTGAATCGGAAGACAAGAATTAAGAAGTTGAAGCGGCGGAGCTTCTGCTCAAGACTATTTTGCATCTGAAAATATCACGCGAGTTGCACGTGAGGCGACAGAAGGCAAACTTAAAGATTGACTAAACAGAAGTGCCACGACTTAGCAGTTTGGCGTACGCGACATGGAGATTTATGCGCACAATGACATACACCACATTGAGATTGATGTGCACCTTCAAGCCTCTAATCTCGCAAAACATAGGATAATACCCCATAACCTTACCCTTCCATCCTCTTTAAGTTAGCATAAGAGAAATAAAAATCTATTTTCCTTGTCCAAATTGCTCAACATACAAAATTTTAAAAAAAAATCTAGTCTCAAAAAGAGAAAATTTTCATGTATGTTCGTATCATATACTTACCGGGATGGTTGAACAGCATGAAAGTAATGTGCATATTTGCACTACACAATACATGCACACATTATGTTGATATCTTAATCAGTTAACATATAATTTTTTTAAACGTGTTTCAAATCGATTTATAACACATAATCAAATTATATTGGTTCATAATGTATCAAAAATAAAATTTGTAAAAGGTAACGTGCCACACCGTTTAACAATGTAATAAATAAAAAAACTAACATATGGAGATATTGTATTTATATTTTATAAAATGCATACAAGCACTAAGAATTCACTAGAGTCACTACAACAAGC
>JAULKK010296062.1:0-12919 GCA_032355705.1 Rubia peregrina
GTGACAAACATGAAAACCTAGCCTTATTCTATATGTATCAATTAAATTCATTTTATGCTTTGGCTCAAAAATGCATAACATCTGTATACTGTGAATTTTTATTAACTTTTTGAGCCTATCCATTGATGTATCAAGTCCCCTAACATTCCAAATCAAAACCTTAGAGTTGATGGTTGTATCTATCATTACAAACTATTTTTCCTGCCTTTTGATGTTGATCTAAGGTTCATTTGATTTGGTTTGTTAAACAAAGTTCTCTTTCTTGTCTTTGCATTTTTCAGATTTAGTGAAAAAGGTTTAGGACATACCTTGATCCGCTGTAGCACTTGAGAACTTGATTGGATGCTATGTCCCTCCGAGAAATCCTCTCCAAGTACTGAAAATCTGTTTGAGTTGGGAGGGCTCTGCCTGTTTGAAGAATCATCTACACTGTTAGTAGCACTATGAGTAGTTAACTGGGATTTACCTTTGTTCTTCACCTCAACAGGTAAGCTGTAAGCACATTTTACATCCCATTTTCACATCAGTTTGAGAACGTTCCAAGGATGTTTCCTGTAGCAGAGTTTTCTCAGCTGTAATAGGAGAGGTCATGTCGTCTGTTGTTTTAGGTATGCTGGACTGTGGATATGTTTTGAGGTTAGGAATCTGGTCGTTGTGGTCATTAGGTGTGTTTGCAGGGTTTTGTTTGCCCTGGTTTTGATCATCCAGTGTCTCCCTTAAGGTATGTACATGATCAGAGGCCTTATGGATGGTTTCAAAAAGCTCAGTTTCTGATATAGGTGTCTTCATTTTTCCTGGCTGAGCTTCGATATCCCTCTGTTTTTGTGATGTAGTTAAGCCCGATGTATGACCCCCTAAGTTTTGATTGATAGGTTTCCAAGTGGTGGGCATGGTGTCCTTTGTTTTGGCTTTCACTTTTGGGGCTAATTTGGGAGCTAGTTCAGGATGCAATATCCTACATTTGGTAAGTTCGTGTCCCAGTTTTTTGCAATGTGAGCAGTACACAGGTAAGCTATCGTATTCTATAGGAAATTTCTCGTTGTCGATAGTAGAACCTAACCTTATGAAGCTTGGTAATTGGCTCTGTAGGTCTACCTCGATGCATAGTTTGAGAGCCGAGGGTCTTGTGAGGCGTTCCGTGGCCAAATCCATTTTGATGTAAGCTCCGATTTGGTTCCCGATTGCCTGAATACAAGGAATGTTATAATAGTAAAGCGGAACATTGCGAATCGTTACCCATGCCGGAACCATTGAGGATTCTGTGTTTGCTTTAAAATCCGGTGTCCATTTGAGAACTCTCATGTGTGTTCCGTTGAAAGACCATACTGATTTCATCCAGCATCTCTGGAAGTCTTCTTTTCCCTCGAATCGAATGAGAATGTTTCTGTGATCGATAGCCCCCAGTTGGTACTTTCCTGAGAAACCGATAGTCTTGAAATCAGATTCCACTTTTTCCATTGCTGGTCTGCCTGTTGGGAAATTTCCGATTAGGGCATTTGAGTAGTGGGTTGCCAGCTGTTGGATTTGCTCCGGCGAGTATAGGACGGCGGGTTCCCCTTTGTAATTGATTGTCGGAGCAAGGTCCGGTGATGAAGGTAGCATATTTGAGATTGGGGGATTTTTGGTTTGTAAAGCTTGGGCAAAAGTTTTAGCGGAGTTGGCCGCCATAGCGGCTACTAAGCCGGAGCCAGACGGTGTAGGGATGTAGATGATGGCGGTAGTCGGAGAAGATGGTAATATATCCGTGGATGTATTCTCATATAAGTGGATGTTCTCACATGATCCCAACTCTCTCTCTCTCTATATATATATATAGGCTTATATCCACTTTATATGCATAAACCCTTAGGAAAATCCCTATTCTTCGTAGACGACCACGATTTACCACTATCTGCTTTTATTTAATAAGAAATTTAGGACTTATAAATTATAACTTTGATACGTACAGTGACGTCCTCTCAAATTTTGGCACTGCTGCCGGGGAAGAGGCATTTATTTTTTTAGTGTTTGGACATATTTGGTTGAATATTTACTAGTTTTTCTTATTTTCCTTTTATCTTTGTTTTTTTGGAATATATATTTCTTGAGTTCTTGGTGAATTTTTTTATTGAGAAACCTTGCTCGATGGTTACGAATTTTGGGGAAAAAATATAAAAAGAGAAAAATAGAAGATATCACCTTGAGGGAACTCATGATGAGAAGAGAGGCTCAATAAGAAAGATTTTGTAGGATTTGTCATTCCGTCCATCCTACCGAGTCTTGCTATCGGTTGAGAAAGAAGCACCACGAGGAGGAAGAACCATTGGTTTCCAAAACCAAGGGTACTATGAAGAGTGCTATCAAAAGGTTGGAGTTGTTCGTTTTCAAGGGCAATGAGCTCAAAAATGGTAACCATACCACGATTCTTACAATCCATAGTGGAGTGGTAATCCAGATTTTTGGTATGAGACTGTACCAAAAAACTAAAAATACGAGCAATATAGTTGAACTTCACCACCTTATACTATGCCCCAAAACCAAGCTTAAGAAGAAGGTTCAAGTTTGACACATGTGGAGATCATGGATGCAATATCAAACTTGACCAACTTGGCTAAGATGAATGAGGAAGAAAAATTCGAATCTCCTCAGGATTCGAGGCTTTGGAGGGGCATGTGAGAAATATGATGGAAGTGGTGATCTGAATGGAAGATCGATACTCCAAATGTAAACCATCCTAAGTTGAAATCAAAGATACGGTGAGTGAGGTCACCTTGAGAAATGTGTTTGACTTCGAAAGAGATGAGGAGTCAGTTGTTGAAGACAAAGAAGTTGAGGAAAAAGTGATTGTGCTACATTTATTGCCATCATCACCCTTACCCACACCAAATGAACCAACTCCCCCATTTTTGGAATTATTAAAGGAGATAATAGAGGAGCCAAATGATTATGTCAAGCTTCCAAATCACCCAACTTCTTTAAGACCAACTCCACCTTCACAAAATTTTCTTCTTGGAAGATGTGTACCCACACCTCTCTGCTTTTGGATACTCATGGTGAAGAGATCCAAACCTTCACCATATGGATAACATTAGGGTTGTGTCGACAACCTTAAACACACAGAACTAAGTCATGCCAACGATGGTAAATAAACTTGGTTTTGATCATCTAGATCATCATTCGTTACTTCTGTTGATGTTGTTTCAATTGGGTTTTTGTCATTATTTTTTCTTGTTCCTATCAAGGTTGTGTTTTTCCACGATTTTTAGCAAGGTGAAGTGCATTACAGTGGATAGATGAAGGAATGAGAGCCTTGAGAAAGGAAGTAAAGCTTGGAAAGTTGGTAACTGATTTTTTTAAGTATTAGGAAACCCTGTCTGTCGCGACCTGCGACGAACTAGGAGATTTTACAACTCCCAATTAATGTTTGTTGCGAGTCGCAACCAAAATCATAAACTTGTGGGGAATATGTGACCTCTCAATTCCAGTCAGTCGCGATTCGCAAAGACTTTGTCACGAGTTGCGACTATACTCAGGATGTTTTCCAAAAATTGCTAACTCTCAGGTTCATTCTATCACAAGTCACGATGATCCTGCCGCGATTGAGATAGAAGACTAATTTTTGAACCATTTTGATTTATCTGTCATGAGTCACGACGCATATGTCATGAGTCACGACGCATATGTCATGAGTCGCGACGTATGCGTAGATTCAATATAAAAATGGGTAGAGCTCTATTCTTTCCCATACCTTTCCCTATTCTTCTCCAACAAATATTCCCAAGAACCACCACACCCTCACTCATTCCTCCACCATCTTACGTGTATAGACATATGAACATTCTTGCATCTTTATAGTTTCCTTTTCTTGATTGTAGTGTGCCGACAACATCATTGTGACTATGATGAAAAATTCTATAATGATGCTTGATTATTTTTTGCTACATGTTAGATATTTTTATAGGATAATTTCATATTGGTGATTGCATGATGGATTGGATGTTCTTCGAGAGTTCTTTATTTGCAGTTAGGGTTTAAACTCAATAATTTTCTTTTTGTATAATAGACAGACTAACTTATGTTGCGTTGTTGAATTTAAAAATAATTGAGTATGATTTTGGGATGCAAGGAGACTTGAAAAGGGATGCTCTAGCAATGTTTCCTAAGAGCAATATGTCTACCAGTTTCACCATAGCAGCTTGTCTATAACTTATAATAACATATAATTAAAAAAAGCCATCAAGATTATATTACAAAATATTTTATACACTATACTCTATATCTTTTTCAAAAAAGTTTACATTGCTAAATAAAAATCCATTTAAAGATAAAGTTGAGAGTTCCTTCTTTATATTTAGGGTTTGGACTTATAATTTTCTTTCCAATATATTATTAACTCATTTGTGTTATTTTATTCAATTTCTTAATTTTATTTCTTCTGAATCTCATTTAGGGATGCAAGGAGGCTCTAAGGAGATGCTCTAGCAAGCTTTCTAAGAGCGGCGTGTTTACCAATTTTACCATATAAGCTTGTCTTGAACTTATAATAATATATGATTAATCGATTGTTGAGATTGAATAAATAAATGCAATATATTATATATTTTTTGAGAAAACATTTACATTAGTCAATATGAATCCATTTAAAAAACTTTTGAAATTCAAAACCGTAAATGATGAGGATGATTGAGATTCCTATCCTCATATAAATCCCATTCTCCATCTTACATGATTTATTTTTGCCTAAAATGTCATAATTTAGACGTTATTTATAAGTGCCTTTGTGCAAATGACATTATTCCATATCATGTTGTAAAGATCATTCAAACTATAGGCCTTTAGCTAATGACAAAGGCTATTCTCGAGAGTTCCTTATATTCGTGTAGGCTTTGAACTTAATAATTTTTTTCCTAAACATTACCGACGCACTTAATTTACTTCGTAGAAATACTTATTTTGTTTTTTCTGAATCTCATTTTGGGATGTGAGCATACTCAAATAGAGGTGCTCTAGCATTACTTCCTAAGAGCAGTGTGTATACCTAAATCTATGATAAGAAAATCATTGAGATTGAATAACAAAATTTAGTATGCAATATATGTTTTAAGAAAACAATTATATACCTAAATTTAAAACCCATTCAACGAACGAATTGAGTGTTTGCTATCTACATTTTCGATTTTGTGGTTTTCCTGAATTCCATATTTTTATGCTTGAGCTCTTGAAACTAAAAAGGTCTACCTTCATCAAACGAAAGTTCCATGAATAATTATCACCAAGTTCACTGTCTTTGTAACTCGATTATGAGAAAATATGAAAGTTATATAGATTAAACATAAATTTATGCCAACCAGGCTGAAATGCTTCCCTAACTCTCTCATTTTCGGCATGCTAACCCGTATTGAGCAGAATATTAAGCTAATGACCTGATCAGTATAATTGATAAAGATTTAAGCAATACGGTTACGGAATCAAGGAAGTTATTATCAAGAGATAATAGGTGCTTAATAAAAATTTCAACTAAATGTATTAAAAAAAGAATCTTAAAATCAAATTGACTATTGAGGTGGATACCTTTTCACAAGGGTTCACATATTTTTCTCTAAATAGGCCGAACTGCAGTGTAATCATGAAGTTTTCCTTGGCCCACTTCTGAATTTGTTGACTTCATTTTGATTCCGTCACTAATGCTTGGTTATCAGTTGATCACTCACGAGTCTAAAATTGGCCAGAGTTATGATTCATATATTTCATAAACTCCAATTGATGGAAGCACATCAAAATCAGTCAAATTGTCCGATCCATTATTAACTTATTCATGCTCTTGGCTTAAAATTTAATTTATAAAATAATTTTTACTTGATTCTTCTATTTGTTTGATGGTAGTGGCAGTTGAATATGCAATACTATTGATCTAGTTTATTTCCCCTTGCAGTTAGTTTATATTAGGATTATATTTCGTGCAAATTAATTCTAGATTGTGTGCATAATTTTTGTTTATTAGATATTGTTTTGATTTTGTCACCGACACTTCAGTGATCTTGTTAGTTTTTTAGATCATGAAATCCATCTAGATCCAACAATATATATTAGAAAAGTGTAAAAAAATCGGGTCTATTAGTGCTTAAACCAAAAATATGATAATTATATTTTAATTGGGGAATTTGTGAGCATATTTTGTGCAATTTTTGAGTAGATTTTGTGCAAAATTATCTCATTATCATCCGCAGTATACCTGATCGGCCTCGTAATTGCACACCTTAAACCATTTGTTACATCCACAACTATCTTCATCCATGAATCCATATTTTCGTACTCCTTCATCACCCACATCGAAGCTTCAATTAGGTTCAAAGAAATGACCTGGTTGTCGTAGAGCATATGCATTATACAAAGAAAACCTCCCAAATCCCCCGCTCATACTGTTTGCACGATTAGACTATTGTATAACTCTATACTCATTAGATCTAACATCATTGGCAGCTTTTAAGCCGGTTGTCACAATCCAATGTAGAGAACACTCAGCAAAAACTCAATCAAGGGCGTTATTTTTAAATGAATTAGTATCTAGCAAAGCATGGTAGGGAAAATCGAGGAGCTACCTCCTAGAATTTATTTTCAAACTGCAAACTTTTACTTCACATAAAGGTGGATTTTGTTGAAAATGAGGAGGATCAATATTTGTGTGGCCCACTAACCTAAGTACATTGTAGTCCTTACTCAAACGGTTGTGCCCAAACCCACAGTGAAAGTTCCTCACATGATTTTGTACAAGAAATCCTCGGAACTTTGATAACACGTTCATGGATGAAGCTTGAGATGTATTGTAGGATTCTTGAATCCAAACATTTCATATAATCAACATGTTTTTCATGTAACTGATGCAAACCAGGTTGTCGTAGGAGCCAACAAGATTTCTTTGAGGAGTTGAAAGGTAAAATTGGTTTGCATAAATATATATTTCAAGGATGATAGATAAGTATATGGGGTAGTTTAATGTCAAAGGTGTAAATTATTCTATTTTTAATAAAAGTATACTTTGATGAGGTCTTTGACTATTTATTGTTGCCGAAAGTAAAAATTTAAAATTTTCAAAGTTGGGGAATTTTTTAGAAGATTGTGAGTAGATTTTGTGCACATCATGTGCGTATCTTGTACATGAGGGTATGCGAATGATCTTTAATACATTTTCTTGAGGAGTTTTTATCATAAAAATTAAAAGTATTTGAGGGTTCTAGTAAAACTTGTATCGGCTTTGATAAAGGGCGATTGAGGGTGTTCAACTTCCATGAAGATTCCCATCCTTGAATTATGTGTGAGAAAATAATGAATTGACATAATATAGTTCTTTACCAGTGTATCCTAAAAAATCAAGAAAAAAAGATTAGCATGATTTTTGCAAAAAAATTGTCCAAGATGAGATTGTTTGTTGCTGTGAGAAAGTTTAGGACATTCTATCATTGTTGGATATACTAAGCAAATGTTGTTGTTCTCTTGTGGTCAACGATTTTCAACATTGTAGATATAATATATTTATTTATAAAGTTTGATGAATTACAATTGTAATTTTTTAATGATCATTTTAACAAATAAAATATTGTTTATTCCTTTTCACATTAACATAATTAAATTTAAAAAATAAAAATATAATTAAATTAAATATACTAACCATTTTATTGAAAAATGTGTATATACAACATATAATATTATGCAGTAATTGCTTACATTTAGAATGAGATCAAATGTTGTTACTAAAATGAATGTGAAATCCAAAGATTCTTTGACAATAGAAAACAACGTTGTTAGAGAACATTTTCTACTACCGAAATACACAATAGTTGTAAATATTTTTTAACAACTAGTGGATAAAGTGGTTGTAATTTCAATTACAACCTATCCTATTACAACCAGTTTTTAACTGTCGCTATGTATGTCGTAAATAGTCTGTTACACCCACTTTGAGACTTCTTATAACGAAAAAAATCTCTCGTTGTGGAAGAATAATTCTAGTAGTGGGTGTGATCTGTTCATGTTTACCATTTCTCAATGTTATATCACTAACATTAACAATTGGGTTAATTACTGTTTGGGATGTTTGTTTTCCCGAATCTTTTACCTCCAACTTGCTAATTTCTTGGGATATTTGCACAAACTGATGCTCGAAATTCTGAATGCTCAAATTTGTTTCTTGTAGGAATTATTTCATCTCTTGCTAGTACTGCATATTGCTGTGGAAAGAGACCTAACTATATCCTCAAGGACATAGATGAGTTTTTATTTGCATATTGCTGTGGAAAGAGACCTAATTATATCCTCAAGGGACATAGATGAGCTTTTATTTGAAGTATGCAGTGTTAAAAAAATTACCCAACACACAAAGCGTAATTCTGGTTCTTTGGTCTTTATTTTACCTACAATAATATCAACTTAACGTTGCCAAATTACAAACAGACTTTTTCAAAAAACTAGACCAGCCGCAAGAAATTCAACTAACGCCCGATACTCGATGTTATTAACTTCACAGCTAGAGTCCAGAATAAACTACCACAATCTGCAAACCACAAGAATGCCATTATTTTAATTCTATGTTAGAACTTATAATTATATTTCCAAATATATTGATAATTCATTTATGTTATTTTATTAAATTGCTTAATTTTATCTCTTCCGAATCTCATTTTGAGATGCAAGGAGGCTCAAACAAAATGCTCTAGCTTGCTTCATAAGAGCGGCGTGTCTACCAGTTGTACCACACCATCTTGTCTTGAACTTATAATAATCTACGATTAAACAAATTTTGAGATTGACTAAATAAATGTTGTATATTATATATTTTTCAGAAAACATTTACATTTCTCAATGTGAATTCATTTAGAAAACTTTTGAGAATCCAAACTCATATAAATCCCACCCTCCATCTTACATGGTTTCTTTTTGCCTCAAATGTTAGAGTTTAGACCTTTATCTTTATAAGCGCTTTGTGTAAATGAGATTATCTCATCTCATGCTGTAAAGATCATTCAAACTATGAGCCTTTGGCCAATCATAAATATTTTTCTTGAGGGTTCATTACATTCATTTAGGGTTTGAACGTAATAGTTTTCTTTCCTAAACAATACGGAATCACTTAATTTACTTTGTGAAACAGTTATTTTGTGTTTTCTGAATCTCATTTTGAGATGCAAGGGGACTTAAATTGTGGTGCTCTAGCATTACTTCTTAAGAGCAGTGTGTATACCTAAATTTTCGAGTAGCAAATCATTGAGATTTAATAACAAAATTTAGTATGCTATATATCTTTTTTTTAATTACATACCTAAATTAAAATCCCATTCAAAGAATGAGTTGCGGGTTTGCTATTTTCATTTAAGATTTCATGGTTTTACCATCCTCAAGTAAAATAAAGTGCCACAAATGATTATCACCAAGTTCACTATGGCTTTGTAACTCGATTATGAAAAGAAGATATGAAAGCTATTGATATGGAACATGAATTTGTGCCAACCAGGCCCAAATGCTTCTCTAACTCTCTCATTCTCAGGATGCTAACAAGTATTGAGTAGAAGATTAAGTGTATGATCGATGAAAATTTAAGCAATAAGATTAAGAGATCAAGGAAGTTATTATCAAGAGATAATTGATGCTTAATTTTTTTTTCCAACTGAATGAATTATTATAAGAATCTTAAAATCGGATAAACTATTAAGAAGGATATCTTTTATTAAGGAACTACATTTTTCCCTAAATAGGTCTAACTGTTGTGTAATCATGAGGTTTTCTTTGGTCACTTTAGAATTTGCTAAATTTATTTTGGTTGTCAATAATTCTTGATTACCAGTGGGTTACTCTACTCACAAGCCTGAAATCAGCCAAAACAATGATTTATAGAGTTTAGAAACTCCTTTTGGTGCAAGCACATAAAAAACAGTCAAATTCTGCAATCCATTTTTTAACTTGTACGTGCTCTTGGCTTAAAAATAAATATAGAAAAAGAAATTTTACATGATTCTTCTCTTTGTTTGACGATAGAGGCTGTCGAATTTGCAATATTTTTTTATCTTGTTTCTTTTGCCTCCGTAATTAGGGCATATTGTGATTATATTTCGTGCAAATTGACTGCAGATTTTGTGCATAATATCTATTCATCATATATTCTTTTGAGTTTTTCATCAACACTAGTTCAGTGTTTGATTAGTTTTTCAGATGTTGAAATCAAACAGATCTGATAATAATAAAGATTATAAAAGTGTAAAAATGCCTCAAACTTATTAGGGTTCAACCTAAAATTCCTATTATTATTTTTGAATTGGGAAATTTGTTTGCATAGTTTGTGCAGTTTTTTAGTAGATTTTGTGCAAATTTATCTCCTTATCATTCACAATATACCTGATTGGTCTCATTATTGCATACCCTAAACCACTTGGTACATCCACAACAATCTTCGTCCAAGAATCCATGTTTCCATACTCTTTCATCACCCACATCGAAACTGCAACTGGGTTTGAACAAAGAACTTGGTTGTCGAAAATCGTACACATGATGCAAATACAACCACCCAACTCCCCCAGAACCCATTCACACTGTCCCTCACAATTAGGCAATCATATAACTCTACACTAATTATATCTAAGATCAATGGAAGCTATAAAACTGTTGGTTGCGAACCAATACGGAGAACACTCCGCGAAAAATCCAGCAAGAGTGCCATTTTAAAATGAATTAGTATTCAAAAAATAATTGTAGGGAAAATCAGGGAGCTTCTTCAAAGATTGTTTTTCAAACTATAAATTTTTACATCACATTTTTTTTGAAAAGGAGGACCAATATTTGTGTGATTATGTAACCTGGCTACATTGTAGTCCTTGCTCAAACGGTTGTACCCAAACCCATAGGGAAAGTTCGTTGCAAGGTTTTCTACACAAAATACCCGGAACTCCGATAACATGTTCCTAGTTGCATCTTGAGATATCTTGTACGACTCTTGAATCCAAATATTTCATATAAATCAACGTGTTCTTCATGTAATTGATGCATACAAGGCCGTTGCAGGAACCAACAAGCTTTCTTGGAAGAGCTGATGGGGTGGAATTGGTTTGCATAAATATGTTTTCAAAGATGATATATATAAGGTAGTTTAATGTCAGAGTTGTAAACTAATTTTTTTTCGATTAAAGTATACTTTGATGAGGTCTTTAACTCTTTATTATTGCTGACACTAAAACAATATTTTTTAAAAGTTGGGGAATTTGTTAGCAGATTGTGAGTAGATTATGTGCACATCGTGTGCGTATCTTGTGCATGAGGGTATGCGAATGATATTTAATTTTTTTCTTGAAGTGATTTTATCATAAAAAGTGAAAGCATTTGAGGGTTCTAACAGAACCCGTATCGCCTTTGGCAAAGGGTGATAGAGGGTGGTCAACCTCCATGAAGATTTTAAAACTTGAAGTATGTGTGGCAAAATAATGAATGGACAGGATATGGTTCTTTACGACAATGTCCAAAAACAACAAAATCAAGAAAATAAGGATGAAATTAATTCTTGCAAGGATTGTCGGGGATGAGATTGTTGGTTGCAGTGAGAAAGTTTACGACATTCTGTCATTGGTGGATATGCTAAGCAAATATTGTTGTTCTCTTGTGATTTTTTAGTGTGGTCAAATACCAACATTGTAGATGTCATAAATTTAAATTGAATACCTATTATATATTTATAAAATTTTGATGAATTACAATTGTTAATTTTTTATATGTTCATTTTAGCAAATAAAATATTGTTCATTCCTTTTTCACAATAACACAATTAAAAGTTACAAAAAATATATATTTAATTAAATATAGTATCCAATTTAGTGGAAAATGTTTATTTACAAAAAAAATATTAATTTGTAAATTCTTGCATTTGGAATGAGATCAATTGCTGTAAATAAAAAGAAGGTAAAATCCAAAGATTCTTTGACAATAGAAAACATTGATGTAATATAAGATTTTCTACAACCAAAATGCATAGAATAATCTTTTCCCCGCGCCTTGCTTGTTTATTATAAAATAATTTGTTCCATTGAACATGCTCTTGTTCCCCTCGTAGGTCCCTACACATCATTGTTATCCTGAATTTCTTTCTCTCTTCATCTACATCCAACTTTCCATCCCAATCGATTTTGTTAAGCATCTCCCTAGATTTTTCAGCACCCACGAACATGAGCACGAAAACCTTTCAATCATGATATCCCCCCTCTTTTATGTAGTAAGAGTGGATCCATTTTATCCATAAATTGTTCACACCCCAAAATACACTTTGCACTTAGCTTGATTTACCTTTAAACTTGTTAATTTTGTGAATTATTGAAAGACCTCCATTATAGTTTACTGATCTTCTATCACACTTTGAAAGAAACAACAAATAATCAGCAAAGGCTGAATTCACCAACATCAATTTAGCACATATAGAATGGTATTGAAAATCCTTATTTCCATCTAAACTTCCCAGGCATATGTTCATATACTCTATGACAATCACAAACAGTACGGGTGACAGAGAATCCCCTTGTCTCAAGCCCTTTTTTCCCTTGATAAACTTTGTTACTCTTCCATTAATAACATATTTATAAAATAGAAATGATACACATTTCATTATCCACCCTATAAACTGACCAGGCAATCCAAGTTCTTTCATAATATTTTTCCAAGGCTGGCCACTCCACTGTGTCACATGCTTTTTCAAGTCCATCTCAACCATATGATAAGAGGTCAAAAATATCATTTATTATATTTGTCTTAGTTTAGTATTTTTAGGAGTTTAACACTATACTCTTTTTCCCATTGATTTTTTTAATGAGGTAGTGTGATCATTTTATTTTATTATTAAATAAAACCAAAAACTTGGTCATGTTGACTTAGAAGAGTTTTGGTAATATTTTAATTAGTGTTTAGAATATTCAAT
>JAULKK010296071.1:0-12919 GCA_032355705.1 Rubia peregrina
CGTTGAACGTTCTTGGCTAATCTTGTGTAAATGCATGAATTGGTTTAATGCTTAGACACGGTGTAGTGTTTATAAGTCTTACCAAGTTTGTTGATTCTTTGTACTTAATGCCATTAATGGGATACCTTTAGGCGTTGAAAGACTTAAGGGGGTCATTAGTGAGGTTTAGCGAGAGATGTTGAATTCACTCTTGTAAACTACTATCAAAGAAGGATAGAAGGTTTATCTTCACAACAAGTAGTAAAAGTGTTTAATAGGTTATATGTTCGGTGATAGATAGAAGGCTTGGATGTATAAGTCAATTGCCCCCAAGATCCCGTAATTCATGTTTAATCTCGTTTTAGTGATTGTTGCTTAGTTAGTAGATTTGTATGGTTTGTTAGTTTAAATTGTCTTTAATTTGATAACTTAGAAAAACCAACCCAAAATCCCCCTCTTTATGTGCTTTTATATATTTGCAGATATTTGTATCTAGCGTATTATTTACCATTATATGAGCAAACAATTAGGAAGATCCCTTTTCTCTGTGGACAACCCCAACTTTCCATTATCTACTTAGTTGTAGTTAAGAGAACTTTATGGCTTAAAATAGTATCTTTGAGAGGTACGGAAACGACCTCCCACTCATCTTTATATCTATGGTAGAATACCTCCGTTGACTCACCCGACTGCTGTTGCTTTGGTAGGGCTCAATCAGGATTTTGGTAAACCTTTTCTTTTGAAATAATTGGGTTAGCAGAGCTCTTCCGAAGTCCATGTAGGAATGTAGCCACCCTTTACCTAACTTGTTGAACCATTCTGGAGCTTTTCCTCGAAAGATAGCTCCTTACCAATTTGCACGCCAACTGTTCATTGAAGTCCCTCGAGTTCATCAGGCCGAGAAAGGTTTGTATGAATTCACGAGGGTCCGTGTCTCCGTTGTATGTGGGGAGCCCCTTGGGTGGTTTTACATCATTTGGCCATCGAGTTGCCAAGATCATTGAACTGAAAGGAGAGGCTGTGACCTGGACCGATGGGTCAATTAGCTTATCCAACTCCCTTGTGAAAGCATCACACGACACTCCTCTCATTTGTAGATCCACATAATGGCTTGACAAAATGAAGACGTCTGCACTGTGGATCTTGTATTGGAGGTTCGATGCCATGTATTCTGGCCATGGTCCCCCTATGGCGGAACTGTGGTACCGCTACTTCCCTTTGTCATAAGGATCGTATCACGGGATCTCAGGTCAAGGCCATGGATGCATTTTATTTTTGTATCCGGTGTAGCATACCGCTGGCCAGGTTACGGGTCGAAGGATCATTTGATTCAGTACATGATGTGTTAATACATGAGTCGAATATTCCCACGTCTGATCTAACCCAAAGAACGTTGGCTAAGGTCGATCCAGGGAACCAATTTCTATATCAGTCAGGTAGGGTACCCTCGGGGTGGCCTGGAACTGGAATCTGGGCTACACCGTTGGGAGCATTGACAGTGGAGGCAGGAGCGCCACCGACTGCTGGATCATCCTCTAATAGAGCATGGGGGGTTTGACCTAGTAACCAGCGGATCAAACGGTTTGAGCCAGTTGCGCCAGATCTTGCTGGGACAAAGGTGGGATAAAAGCAAGTGTGACCGCTTCCCCCCGCGAACCTGTCAAAGCCTTCATGAATTGTGGCTTATCTCCTCGTTGCTCATATGCTTGGCTTTGTGGAGCTGAAATGCCGAAGCCCAAGCCCAAGGCTCAACGCTAATCTCCGTTCACCTGGAGGGCATATGCACTTCAGTTCGTGATCCCTCGAAGTTTATCGTTTCTGGGATGTGTTCTGCAGCTGACAATATGGGTCTGTTTCCGCCAGTTGAAGGTGCTGGGGAGTTGGAGTGCATTTTCTTTCTCCCCCCTTACCCCTTTCTTCTACCGTAAGGAGATTGAAGTTCTTTGCCTGCATCCGAGGCTCTAATTCTTATTCGTTTGCTTCTACACAATGTGCTTGATGTAGAAACATATACAAATAGTGAATTGTGTGAATCTGACGTTAGGTCTCACAGGGAATGCCAACTTGATGTGCCCCAAAACCTAGTTACCGTATCCACCGCTAGTTTGGCCAAAATCTGCAAGACAAAAACCCCGGAATGTTGGGGAGGGGGAAGAGTCTCCGACGCTTAAGTCAGAAAAAGTGTCTATCAAATCAGAAGTGAATAGTTGAGTATACAGTGTTACCTTTCTCCTTTATATAGGGAGGAAGATCGGGCAACTCGTTTGTTTGCTTGTGCTGCATGTATTAAACTCTCCCTGGGCAGGACCAATGCTTATTACCCAAGAGTTATTACCTTATTTATGAAATAGGGTAACTTGGGCCAGTTATACTTGGAATTCGGGGCCCAGTACGAATATGCATTATCAGTTACCAAATAGTTCATCTCGATCCATTATCCCAAAAGTCAATTAAAATGCAACATATTAGGATCCATTCAACAATAATCATACACCTAACAAATATCAAACCATAATTGTAAACATGGATATATGAAGCATTAAATACACTTTATATATATATATATTTAAGAAAATCAATAATTAAATAATTTTGATAAAACTAACCTTCTCCAATGACAAATGATGAAATGCCAAGAACAAAACCTTCTCTTCAACAATGGGTAGGAAATAAATGAGCTTCTTCATCAAAGTATTAGGGTTTTGTGGCATTTTATGCAAAGTGGCCGTTACTTATTTTTTATATATAAGGTCATTTCCGAATTCATAAATATTGACACGATTAAACATTTTTTGAGTTCGGAGTGTGGAGCCGAACAATTTACAAATTTGGAAACTGCATCTCCTTTTCGTACTATGGTCATCACGTGCTTTGCGAGATCAAAAATTTATTCGTTCTTATATTTCGTGTTCAGAATGTGTCACATTTAAAGGCGGTTTGGCATAACTGCCTTTAATTAGGGTTAATTGATGGCGGTCATACCTTCAACCACCATTAATCAACCCTAATTAAAGGCAGTGTTTCAAAAACCTCCCTCAATTGCCCTAAATCCACCTTGAATTTGAAATGAGGGATCCAAATTCACCTTTCCGAGTTTGGAAATGTCCATTTAAGGCAGTTTTTAGAGAACCACATTCCCTTGATGCCTTTAATAGAATGCTATCTACCAGTGACACAAGATGACCAAAATTTAATTTTAAACCACATTATTTTAGTGAAAAAAGGACTATGAAAAAACATCACAAGGTTTGGTTGAAACATCATGTAATGAAAATGAAACACAAAAGTTTGGAAAAACTCGCTCATTGCACGGAAATGAGGAAAAATTGATTCTCGAATTTCTCCAACTCGAATTCTCTAACTGCGAGATTTTTATTACCTGGAATCATTAATTCCCCAAGGCGATGGTCTCATAAGACATACTTATTATTTTTACGCAAAACTTTATTTATATTTTCTAACCGTTAGACGAGGTCATTTTGTAATTAATATAATGAGATTGGTGATTTGATATTTATATCCATTTATTATAAGGATTTCTCCATAATTTTGAAAACATTTTAAAATATATTTGAAATATAAATAATTATAATCTTACATTAAAATTATAAAATTATTAGGCAGTCCAGTAAAAACACTCTTCTTTTTAATATTTTATTTATGACATGAGGAATTAAGACAGTCATCGAATATGCCAACGTCTGAGCCAACCTAGGGAACATTGGCTAAGGTCGATTTGGGGTACCCATTTTCCTATTTGTTGGGTGAGTGCCCTTTGGCTGGCCTGGAGCTAGAATCTTGGCAGCATCGTTAGGGGCATGGGCGACAGAGGCTGGAGCGCTGCCGGCTGCAAGATCATCCTCTGACAGAGCATCGGGGGTTTGACCTCGTAACCAGTAGATAGAAGGGTTTGAGCCAGTTGTGCCAGATCTTGATGAGACAAAGGTGGTGCACTATTCGTGCCTCAAGTGGTTCGAGCGGAATGTGTGGTCGCTTCCACCTACAAATCTGCCAAAGCCTCTCTGAATTGTAGCTCATCTCCTTGTTGTTGATATGCTTGCCTTTGTGAGTCAGGGATGCTGAATCCCCCCGCCCAAGGATCAGCGCTAACCTTCATTCGCTCGAAGGGCATGGTCACTTCAGTTCGTGATCCCTTAGGGTTTGCCATTGTTGGGATCTGTTCTGCAGCTGAGAACGAGGGTCTGTTCCTGCCAGTTCAACGTGCTGGGAAGATTAAAATTCTTCACCTACATCTGAGGCTCCAGTTTTGATTCTTTCGCTTCTGCGCAATGTGCTTGTTGTAGAAATGGACATGAATAATGGATTGCATGTATCTGAGTTTGGGTCCCACTGGGCGTGCCAACTTGATGTGCCCCCAAATCGTAATCACCATATCCATTGTAAGTTTGGCCGAGATCTGCAAGATAAAGTCCCTGGAATGTTTCGGGGGGAAGATTTTCCGATGCTTAAGTCAGAAAAAGTGTATATCAAATCAGAAGTGAATAGTTGAGTATACAGTTTTACTTTTCTCCATTATATAGGGAGGTAGATAGGGAAATTTTTTTGTTTGCTTGTGCTACAAGTATTAAACTCTTCCCTGGGCTAGCCCAATGGTTATTATCCAAGGGTTATTACCTTATTTATGAAATAGGGTAACTTTGGCCGGTTATACTAGGCCTTTGGGGCCCAGTGCGAATATGCATTATCAATAAGTCCAATTTTTTGCCCTTTTGCTGCTTCATGAGGGTGGGAAAGCTTCGCAAATTTTCCTTTAAATATTTAAAATATTGGTCACATTCCTACGTCCATTCAGATATTTTGTCCTTTCGAAGTACTTCGAAGAATGACAAGTGTCTTTTTGCACCTTTGGAGAGAAAATGACTGAGTGCCGTCAACGATACTATAAGCTTATGGACCCCTTTGATCGTTTGAGGGGTCTTCATGCTCATCAAAGCCTCCACATTCTCTGAATTTATGTCAATCCCGCGTTCTGAGACCATTAACCCTAAGAATTTTTCTTCCCCCACTCCAATCACACATTTAGCTGGGTTTAGCTTTAGATTTGCACTTTTGAGCCGTCAAAGGTCTCTTCGAGATTTAGCAAGAATTGATCGTAGTCCTTGCTTTTGACTACTATATCGTCTACGTATATTTCCATATTTATGTCTATCAGCTTCTTGAAGAGGTTGTCGACCAACCTTTGGTAGCTTTCCCTTGCGTTCTTTAGGCCGAACAGTATCTTCTTGTACGAAACGTCCCTACGTTCTTGATGTTTTTTTCTTCTGTTTATCCTCTTCCGCTATGAGTATCTGGTGGTAGCCTTTATGGGTATCGAAGAAAGCTAGGACCTCAAATCTTGTTATGGCTTCGAACAACATGTCGATGGAGGGTATGAGGTAGCCGTCTTTTGGGCAACTTTTGTTCAGATCAGTGAAGTCAATGCACTTTTGCCAATTTTCATCATGGTTCGAGACCAAGACGGGGTTTGCTAACCATTATGGATAGAACACTTCTTCGATAACCTATGCTTTCAGGAGTTTATGGACTTCCTCTTTTATGGCTTCGGCTCATTCAGGGGCAAACGACCTTATTTTCTACCTGACCAGCTTCTGGGAGGGATTGATGTTCAGCCTATGAACCATCAATCATTCGGGAACTCCCGTGACATTGGCCATACTCCACGAGAATACATCCATGTGGTTATCATGGAGATCTTTCAGTTCTTTGTCATTGCGAGTGGTATCCTCTTCCCCATGGCCACTGTTCCTTTTCCTCGAATCGGCAATGGTTCGGTGTCTATGGATCCGACTTCTCCATTGATTGAAGCCACATTGTCTCCCTTTTTTTCTTCCTTTAGGGCTATCGCCAAGAAACTTCTGGCTGTAGGCTGATCCTCTCTAACGATTACCATTTTTTGTGGGGAATTTCATCGTTAGGTGGTAGATGGACCCTATGATTGGTCATGGAACATCTAGAGCTTTCTTAATATCACATTATAGGGGGATATGACATCAATCACATGAAGCTGTAGTCAACAATAACTTCTCTGTTTCCATCTACAATCTTTACTGAGAGGTTTATGACTCCGAGGAGGAGCACTATTTCCCCCGTAAATCCCGATAGGGCAAAGTTGTTCTTCTCATAATTTTACGTCCCTGACCTAGCTGGTCAAAGCATTCTATGGACATTACTTCTACTCCTCTTCCAACATCTACGAACACCCTTTTAATATAACAATCTCCTATCGTGGCGTGTATCACCATCGGGTTCGTATGGGAGGTTCGACTGGGTACTAGGCCTTCATCTTAGAAAGTTATGGTTTCCTCTGGTTTGAATATTTTCTAGTTGGGTCCTCCAAGGGGTATATAACACGATTGGGCTTTGATGATGGTATTCGAGGACTGGTCGTTTCGCACTCCGTTGATAAAATTGATTACCCTATTAACCCCATCACCATGATTCCCATATGGCCGGGCCTCCTGGTCGGGTTTTCCATTATATTTTGGCTGATTATCGATCTGTTCCCCATTTCATAGCTTCTCACGACCACCTCTATCAGATCCTTTTTTAATTATAGGATTTCCAGTTGCGACAACCATATTTTCTCCTCAAGGAACCCGCTCCTTTTAGACCTTCAACGCAGTCTGGGAGTAAGCACTCTTTCGCACACTTATCAATTTCCCTTTTCAGATGGATGTAATCATTCGTATCATTCCCTAATTCATTGTGGTAGTCGTCGAACTTTGGTGAGTCCCTTTTTCCTGGGAAGTCTTTGCCTAGAGAAGGGGGACATAATAACTTCTTATGGATTGAGTGTATTTCAGTTTGTGACTTGGACAGGGAGATGTATAATTTGAAATATTGGTTTGAAGCCTCCGACCTCTTTAATTTTGGCTCCGAGGCTTCATAAATCTTCTCTGCCCATCTATCCCCCTCTTTTTTTCGCTCCATTTATTCCTCAATTTTTGAATATGTTCCACGATTTCTTGCAGTTGCTGCAGGTTTTCTGGAGTTTTTAGACCATTTTTTTGTATTGGTCGAGGTTAGAAATTCCATTTATGTAGCCCAAGATTAACCCCTCCTCGGTGCGATTGATAACACTGTGGCTCTCATATACATATCTATGGTAAAATACCTCCGTTGACTCACCGACCGCTGTTTTCTTTGGTAGGGCTCAATCAGGGTTTTGGTAAACCATTTCTTTTGAAAGAAATAGGTTAGCAGGGCTCTATTGAAGTCCCTATAGGAATCCAGCCACCCCTTACCTAACTTTTAAACCATTCCCGAGCTTTTCCTCAAAAGATAGCTCCCTACCAGTTTGCACATCAACTGTTCATTGAAGTCTTTCGAGTTCATCAGGCTGAGAAAATTCTGTGTGAATTCACGGGGGTCTGTGTCTCCGTTATATGTGGGGAGCCCCTCGGGTGGTTTTACATCGTTAGGCCATTGAGTCGCCAAGATTATTGACATGAAAGGAAAGACTGCGACCTGGACCGATGGGTCAATCAGCTTATCCAACTCCCTTGTGAGAGCATCACACGACTCTCTTCTCATTTGTAGATCTCCGTAATGGCTTGAAAAAAGGGAGACGTCTACACTAGGGATCTGGTATTGGAGGTTCGAAGCCATGTATCCTGGTACCGCTGCTACCCTTGGTCACAAGGGTCGTATCGAGGGATCTTAGGTCAAGGCCATAGATGTATTTGACTTTCGTACCCGGGGTAGCATACCACTGGCCAGGTTACAGGTCGAGGGATCTTCTAATTCGGCACATGAGGAGTTAAGACATGAGTCAAATATTCCAACATCTGAGACAACCCAAAGAACGTTGGTTGAGGTCTATCTAGGGTACCTATTTCCATATTCATTGGGTAGGGTGCCCTCTGGATGGCCTGGAGCTAGAATCCGGGTTACACTGTTAGGGGCATCGGCGGTGGAGGCCGGAGAGCCACCGGCTGCTGGATCATCCTCTGATAGAGCATTGGGGGTTAGACCTGGTAACCAGCAGATCGAACGGTTTGAGCCAGTTGTGCCAGATCTTGCTGGGATAAAGGTGGGAAAAAAAGCTAGTGTGGCCGCTTCCACCCGCAAATATGTCGAAGCCTTCGTGAATTGTGGATCGTCTCCTTGTTGTTGATATGCTTGGCTTTGTGAGGCAGGAATGCTGAAGCCCCCACCCAAGGCTCCGCGCTAACCTTCATTCTCCTGGAGGGCTTGTCCGCTTCAGTTCGTGATCCCTCAAGGTTTTCCTTTATGGGGATATGTTCTTCGGCTGACAACGGGGGTCTGTTTCCGCCAGTTAAAGTTGCCGGGGGTTTGAGTTAATTTTCTTTCTTTCCCCCCATTCTTCTACACAAGGAGACTGAACTTTTTTGCCAGCGTCTGAGACTCTAATTATTATTCGTTTGCTTCTACGCAATGTGCTTGCTATAGAAATAGACATGAACAGTGGATTGTGTGGATCTAACTTTGGATCCTACCCAACGTGCCAACTTGATGCTCCCCCAAACCGTAGTTACCGTACCGCTAATTTGGCTAAAATCTACAAGACAAACCCCCCAGAATGTTGGGGGGAAGAGTCTCCGATGCTTAAGTCTGAAAAAGTGTCTATCAAATCAGAAGTGAATAGTTGAGTATACAGTGTTACCTTTATCCTTTATATAGGGAGGTAGATAGGGAAATTCATTTATTTGCTTGTGCTGCAAGTATTAAACTCTTCCCTGGGCCGACCCAATTGTTATTACCTTATTTATGAAATAGGGTAACTTGGGCCGGTTATACTAGGCATTTAGGGCCTAGTACAAATATGCATTATCAGTTACCAAATAGTTCATCTCGATCCATTATCCCAAAAGTAAATTAAAATGAAACACATTAGGATCCATTCAACAATAATCATACACCTAGCAAATCTCAAACCATAATTGTAAACATGGATATTTATGAAGCATTAAATACACTTTATATATTTTCTAAGAAAATCAATAACTAGATGATTTTGATAAAACTAACCTTCTCCAATGACAAATGATGAATTACCAAGCACAAAACATTTTCTTCAATAATGGGTAGGAAATAAATGAACTTCTTTTTCAAAGTATTAGGGTTTTGTGGCATTTTATGCAAAGTGGCCAGTATTTTATTTTTATATATAAGGTCATTTTCAAATTCGTAAATATTTTTCCATATTCATTAAGACACTATAAAACATTTTCCGAGTTCGGAGTGTGGAGCTGAACAATTTACGAATTTGGAAACAGCATCTCCTCTTCGTATTATGGTCACCACGTGCCTTACGAGATCGAAAAGTCATTCGCTCATATATTCCGAGTTCAGAATGTGTCACATTTAAAGGTGTTTGGCATAACTGCCTTTAATTAGCATTAATTGATGGCAGTTATACCTTGAACCGCCATTAATCAACTCTAATTAAAGGCAGTTTTTCAAAAACCTCCTTCAATCCCCCTAAATCCGCCTTGAATTTGAAATGAGGGATCCTAATTCACCTTTCAGAGTTTGGAAATGTCCATTTAAGGTAGTTTTTGGAGAACCACATTCCCTTGATGCTTTAATAGAAGGCTCTCTACTAGTGACACAAGATAATCAAAATTTAATTTTAAACCACATAATTTTAGTGAAAAAAGGACTATGAAAAAACATCACAAGGTTTGGTTGAAATATCTTGTAATATGAAAATGAAACATAAAGGTTAGGAAAAAAACTCGCTCATTGCACGTGAATGAGGAAAAAAAATTAATTTTTGAATTTCTCCAACTCGGATTCTCTAACTTCGAGATTTTTATTACCGGAATCATTAATTCCCCGACGCGATACTCTTATAAGACATGCTTATTATTTTTATGCAAAATTTTATTTATATTTTCTAACCATTATACTGTGTTATTTTATAATTAATATAATGAGATTGGTGATTTGATATTTATATCCCTTTATTATAAGGATTTTTCCATAATTTTGAAAACATTTTAAAATATATTTGAAATATAAATAATTATAATCTTACCTTAAATTTTTTGAAAATTTAGACAGTCCCATAAAAACACTCTTCTTTTTAATATTTTCTTATGAGAAACTCTCGTGTTAGATCGACTAACGGTTTAAAACCAATCATAAAATATATTATTTTATTAATTTTTAGGATAAAATTATAATTATTTATATAATGCAACGTATTTTAAATGATTTTCAAAGTTATAGAAAGCTGATTGCAATAAAAAACAATCATCGAATCAACTCATTAATTATATCAATTATAATCAAATATAAAATAATATCGTCTAATCGTCTGTGGATCTAAAACAAAACCTTGTGTTTATTTTATATAATCAAAACTTAAATGCAAAATTTTGAGTTGTTGGAGTTCGTAAATATTTGAATGGGAGACTCGATCAAATTTGATTATTATTTGTAGTGAGTGTCTCAGTGTTGACCCATAACTTTTGACACATATTATAATCAATTATATTTCAAGATGTATTTTAAAGTATTTTAAAATTATGTAATTTCATTGCAATAATTGAAAATAAATATAAAATCATAAAAAGACATTAGGCATTATAAAAAATATTTTGTGTTATGGGAAAGTTTATTGTTAGACTGACTAACTGTTAGACCAATAAAAATAATTACGTTTCAATAACCTGTAAGGTTACATTATAATTACTTTTATATTTAAAAAAATTCAAAGTTAGAGAAAACTCGCTGCACTAAGTAAAAATTAAATCATTCTCATAGTTACGTCATTTAAAAAATTACCACATTTGGTTGATCTAAAATTAGACTTTGTATTGTGTTTTACATATACACAAAGTTTTATTTTAGGCAAACTAAACTTTAGGTAGAGATTATTATGCAATTATTATATATACTAAATGGAATGAGGTTATTTTTAAAAATGGCTAAAAAATGGAGGACTTACTTTGTTAATATAATAACTACATATATATATATATCAATTTTATATTAGAAATTAGATTCAGAAGCCCACAATTTTCCGGTCTTCTTCCCCGTTCTTCTTCCAACTAATTCCAATCTGCCGCCTCAACTGCTTCCCACGACAATGGCTCTATCTTTCCCGTTCCTCCTCCGTATAGCTTCTTCGTCCTCCGTCTCAACCGCTTTTATCAGTTGTGGTTTCTTCTTCCACACAGCCTCAAAAACACCGTCCTCCACACAACTTCTTCTTTCGCCAGTGAGATTGATGAGATGGCGGAGCTGCTGTTGTGGAGGAGTCGGAGGCACGGTTGGATTCGATGACGGTGCGGCTGGATCCGGTGATGATCTCAACGAATCTGCATTAGTGATCCATAATTCATCTTCTCAGCGATCTGTGCCAGAGAACTCTGGCGACACCGATGGCGAGAGCAGGCGGCTCAGACTTCTCCGTCGCGATGCCGATTGCGTTGAACTCTGGCAACACGCCAGCGAGAGTAGGTTGATTTTTAATCTTGTCGTCTAACAATCTCGTTGTTCACTATTGAGAGTATAATCGAATGAGGTTTACTGCTAAATGATGTTCCAGGTTGATGTTTATTGCAAATCGAATGATGTTTTCTTCTAAATGATGTTGCAGGTTGATGTTTAGTACAAATCGAATGATGTTTACTGCAAAATGATGTTTCAGGTTGAGGTTTACTTCAAAATTATTATGAATGAGGTTTAATATTTATTCACTAAGAGTATATTTAGCAATGCTTGTTTGGTGCGGTGGTTAGGACTTTTAATTTTGTTTCTTGAGGTCTGGAGTTCGAAACTTCTTGCTAGAGGTTTTATTTTGAACAATTTATGTTCTTGAGATACATTCTGAGGTTTAATATTTATTTGACTGAGTTTACTATCAGCAAAGGTTTTGGTCCAGTGGTTAGCACTCTTGCTCTTGAGGTTGAGGGCTACAGTTCAACCTCTGTGTGACCTTTATTTTGAAGATTTTATGTTCTTGATGTATATGCTGAGATTTAATATTATTTGACTGAATGTGTGTTCAATAAGAGTCTTTGTTGTAGTGGTTATTGCTCTATGCTTTGAGGTTACTGACTTAGGTTCAAATCCCACCAGGTTCTTTTTTGAAGAATTTTTATTCTTGAGGTACTGTAACTTTTTGCTGATGTTTGTAGCTTTTTTCCCTTATGTTGATATTTTTCTATATTCGTGTGAAGTTTAATTGATATGAGTTGATGTTTTGTCTTTTTTGGTTGATAACGATTGATATTTGCAGTTTTTTTTATTTTCTCACTGAGGTTTTGGTAATAGGAGTTGATGTTTGTAGTGTTATTTTTCTGATGCTGATATTTTTCATTTTTTGAATGAGGTTCAGGTATTAAGAGTTGATGTTTTTAGCTTTTTCGTGATATGAGTTGATATTTGTAGTTTTTTTTATATTATTAAAAAGTGTTGACGTTTTATGATTTTATGAGTGAATAATTTATACCCTTGAGGTACCATTGTTTTTTCTTTGATGTTTTTATTTTTTCTCATGTTGATGTTTTTCATTTTCTGGATGAGTTTTAGTTGGTATGAGTCAATTTTTTAATAGTTTTTTTGGTTATATGGGTTGATATTTTTTGCTTCTTTTTTCACTCATGTTGATGTTTTCATTTTCTCGGTGAGTTTTATGTGATACGAGTTGATGTTTGTAGTTTTGGGTGACACATGTTAAAATTTTGTAGTGTTTTTTTCTTATGTTGACGTTTTTCATTTTTTGGGTGAAATTTGGGTGATAGGAATTGATCTTTTTAGTTTTTGATTGATATTAGATGATTTTTGTAGTTTCTATTAAAAAATTGATAATTGAAAATTTGTTGATGTTCTTAAAAAAATTAGTTGATGTTTGTTAGTTGTTGTCGACATTTTCCCCCCAATTTTCACCATTTTTATTTGATTTTTAATATATTTTTTGGACAAAGTCTTGGGAAAGACCGTC
>JAULKK010296080.1:0-12919 GCA_032355705.1 Rubia peregrina
TGTTTAAATCCTTGGATATTTATGTTATTTGGAATGATATTGCAGTTTAGAGATTTAGAGGCTGAATTGTCAAGTTGTTGCAGTTTGCGGTCGGTATGCCCATACCGACCAGTATTCCGGAAACATGAATGAAGTTGCCATTTGTGCTTGGAGATAGAAGTGGAGAACTGAGGAATTAATTTGCTGAAATTATGGTAAGTCAAAAAATTACAGTTGGAAAAGAATATGGATTGATTTGAAGACTCCTAAATTGTAGGAGAGAATTGTGTGTCTATCTATTTGAATTCTAAATACATAAGAAACGACCTATTTTATTCCTTATCTATCTCTTGGTTGTAATAATTTTCCATACATTAATTTGGTTTTCATTCGTATGTATAGAGTAGCACGAAGACAGTATTCACGCAAGAAAGACAGTCACATGCACATTCTTGTTTCGAAAACGGTATTCACATTTTGGAGATTCTTAGTATTTTATTCAGACAGTTTTCATCATTTATTTTTATGCTTTTGATTATTAATTCAATTATATTTTCTAGCTAAATTCATCTTTTCCGGTGAAGATCAAGGAAATACTGGCGATTCTCGTGAGATCTAATTAGCTTTTAATCCTTTGATTGCATGCTTGCATCTATTGTTCTAGATTATAATGTCTATGATTGCTTTCATGTTATTGAGTAGTGGCCAATATTTGATAGAATGTTAGTTAATTTAATTCAAATCGAACCAATCATCCGTAATTGTGATTTAAGTTCAATTAGTGGTAGGGAGAAACAATCTTAATTTAACAATCCTGCATCAGAGTTTGTTTGTTACGAATTGGATCTTTCTTATTTTTAATGTTGCTAGCATATTAAATATATAGAAAGTCTCTTAGGTTATATGTTAGTTAGAAAAATAGTTGGTGAGACGTCCTCCTGATTATTGACAAGGTAAGGAAAGATTGGTTGCTTGCAACTATAACATTTAAAATCATGTTTGCATCAAGGATCAAGATAGAAAGTCAGTACGGAATTTATCAGAACCGGATATTTCTCATCATAGTACAATCTTTTTGCAATCTGTAACAATTTCCCATTCTTGTTTTTACTCAATTTTTGGTTTTTCTTATTCACTTTCCTCATCTGGTTACATTGGTTACAAATTTTTAGATTAAAAATTAAGGAAAAATTCTCACCAATCTCTTGGGAAACAAACTTGCTTGCAGCTATACTGGTCGGTATGCCTATATCTTTGCAAAATTCTGAACAAAAAATTTAGCTTAGAGCTCGATTTAAATTTGGTGTAAAACGACACACCAGCATGAGTACCTTCTGAGAAAGCCCTGATGGTTGTTTGGTTGGTAGTGGTATTGCTGGTCTGTTGGTCACAGCTAGTCCTTTCTAGGTAATAATCAATTCAAACTTAATCAACATCTATCAGATTGTCATCGACATATTCCTGGAGAGAAACCAGTATGAGCAAAAAGCCAAGAAGCATAAGCTCACTGTTATTATGGAAAGCCGAATTCTGTTGTTTTTTTTGAAAGATTACATACAAGCAACAAAATTACATATTAACATCCTAACGTAGGTCCTAACTAGGAGACACCACTATTGAAACTCGTTGGAGCTTGAAACTCCATCCATTGGAATAGCTATGACACCCTCTTAAGAACAACAAAAAATTGCACTAAAATGAATCGCTGCCACTAAAATCAGAACCACCATGATCTCACCACCATCGACCACCTGCGGGGTTGGAAAACCACAACGGGGACTACCGGAATGGTTCCATGATGCTTGGTAATCCCAATCAAAAAATTGTTCTAATATTTACAATTCTTGACATGGGTGTGTTTTGAACCCCATACCTCACACTTATAGAGAGTTTCTTATCGTTATTGAATTGATTGAAGGAATATAACTAAACTTCAACTCCATAAACTGTACAATAATTACATACCTACAATACATTCTACATTTCCAAATTGCAAAGACATTGCTTATTGCACACAAACGGCACACAAAATGCAAAAAAAATTCAGGAGTGACTGACCATTGAATATTCAAAGTTATGGATTGTTGATCAAAAGTTGGAAAATGTTGGTGATCTAAGTATCTCAAAAAATGAAAATTAAAACTTCAAAGTACCTCATCAGTGTGTCCTTAATCAATCAAAGTATCATGCCAGTCAAATTGGTGAATACGATATTGCTTTTTTATTTCATTTTTTAAATCTGGTAGGGCGGATTAGTTGAGGAATGAGGTGGGGTTAGATATGTTTTTTTTTTGAAAAAAATAGGACTTTGGTATGCCATGTGGATACGAGATACAATTTTTACCTCGATTGTTCACTAGTGCAGGAGAGGGCGTTTAAAGGCGGTGAATGGAGTATTATGATGGCGATTAAGACTGGGATTACAAAACGCCGTCCTTGGCACCCACGCGGATCCAACCCCTTTATTGCAAGACAGTTATTCAACTACCATGTCAAACTATGTGGATGGTATTTCCAAACGCCGTGGTTTTTATTTATTAAACCCCCTTGTAATGTTTCTCATATAAAAAATAAAGGAATTGTTGTGCGTGAAACATACTTCCAGTGTCAGAAATTTGTACCCAGAATATGTAACTGATCACTTGTAGCTGGAATATAGATTGTTCAGTTTGAGTTCTGATTTTAAAAATATAATGGCATTTTTAGTATCCCTATTGCATCGTGAGATGTTTCGATTTCAAAACTTAGGCCAAAAATAGGAAAGTTTGCTAGATCATGAATGTATTTGGATGTCTGTTTGATGAGTTTCTTAATGGTTAACATTTTAAAATAGTTGCTTGAACTTTGCACTGTTTCCAATGCAATGAAACAATAGAAAACATGAATGGGAAAGAGAAAAGTAGTGGAACTCACTCATGTGACCCCGAAGGGTCATTCCTCAAGTACCGTGTTCTTGCCCCTCGATGGGAATAACGTCCCGAAAATATCAATCCTTGAAACATGGAATCTCTCGATCAATTTCTCGATTGCCTCTTCTTGGATATCCGCCCTCTCATCCACAATAGCGAACTCCTCCTTCACTTTGCGCTCGATGGAGTCCAACCTAAACCCGCAAACATGCATGGTACCTTTCACAGAGTCTAGCCTAGTCCTAAACTCCTCTAATTTTATACACATTCCGCCTACCATGTGACCAATCTCCCACACAAGCTGGGTAGAACTCACAAGTTGTTCCCCAAAAATGCAGAATCGATCGAGAAAGTCCGCGTGGTAGGCGAGTGCGGCTAGGTGGTGCCCTAGATGGAGTCTCACTATCCTCCTCAATGTCTATGTCTGGGCTTGATAGGATCTTATAAAATTCTTTCTCAAACCACAGATCAGGTGCTAGGAACAAGTCCTCCAATACCGTGTCTTGGTTGATAGTGGTGTGCTCCGGCTATGGAAGAACTATGAAGTTGCAAAATGTAGCGCTACCATACAAGCAAATGAAACGGTATTCCGAGGTAGTGGTAGCAAGCATTGAAGCCCGTGCTAACTTTTCCATAGTGTACCTTGTCCCCAAACGATCTATGTTAGACAATGCGAATAGAGAAGGAACCGGATACCCCAAGTGTTTGGCTAAGACTCGACCATGCCACCCATAAATACTTTTCACCCTTTAATGTTTCACATGTCTATGCATTTCTTCATGAAGGCCGCCACCATGTTGGGGTGAAAATTCCCCTCCCGTGTCATCGCCCAAAGGACTTGGACATACAAACTGGGACATTGTGAGCTCTCTACGTGACAAAATACCCCATGCATAATAATCGTTGAACATATCACAACGTCGGATCGAAAATCTTGGTGCTCTTTTAAATATGCTTCCTCTTTGTGCCCGACTAGATTCTCCAAATATTCTCAACAAAAATGGAAGGTCCTGTTGGTGTGTCCTCGGAATCTCATTCCCGTACTTCCACCCAAATGCTTGGGCAATGTAACAATGTGACATAGTGTAATCCTTATCATCCAAAAGGAAATGGATGGTTCTCCTCCCCTCATTGTCCGTTGCTTGCTCCAACATCGCCAAAAACTCCAAAGTCCAATGTATGTAAGTCTTAGAATGCTTGTCTAGGAAACTCTCTAGGCCTATTAGGCTTAGCAAATACGTGACGAGCTAGAGTAGACCTAGAGCTCCCAAGGTCTCCTTGCATGCAAACTTCATCTCCAATATGGTTCTCTTTGGGCATCTCAAGTACTTCCATCTCCGGGCCGCACTCCCGGAAATGGTGATTAACCCCATGAACTCATCAACAAAAGAAGCAGGGTTATGAGAGAGGGAGGTCATCAGCTCTCGTCTCCCTTGGCCGACTTCTTCCCTTTGTCACCCTGGGAAGTTATTCCTTTTTCTGACCTACTTCTTTTTGGAGCCATCCTATCTCAAAAAGAAAAGTGTGGTAATGCAATAATATACAAAGGCATGCATCAAGTATCATTCAAGAAGAACACTTATTCCTAAATAGCAAAAACATTGTAAATCATGCTATCTCAACATAGAGGCTATTCAATCAAAAATCATTCTCCCTAAACAATAAACTCATGGAAAATCATAGTATCTCATCAATAAGATCGTACAATCAAGAATCATTCCTCCTAAATCTCCACAATAACTGAAGATCATATCATCGAAACATAAGAACACATGCCCCCCACACTTAGTCAACACAAGATCATTCACATAATCTAAAATTTTTCTCAAAACACTTCAAGATTTTTCAGGTTTCAATCTTCTCCTCACATCACTATCCTGCTAAATAAATAAAGTAAACAAAAATATCAAAGGATTACCCAGAATTCGAAGCCAGGAGATGAAAATCCACACAAGAAGAAGCAAAAATGCTATTTTATAGAGAAAATGCTCCAATTTTCGAATTTCAACAAGAGGAAATGATTCCTAAGGGAGAGGGAATGTACTATGAATAATTATTTTCAGAAAATAAGGTGATTTAGAAAGGAGGTACAAATGAGATAAGGATGACATTTTTGAAATTAGAAAATGTGGGGGACAAGAGTACAATTTGATTAATGCATAAGGGATTTGTTGATGTATTATTTACACCAAAAATCCTAGGGAATAAAATATTTTATGAATTAATGGGCCAAAATGCATGTTTTGGCTTGAAATTCAAAATTTTGAAAATCTAAATTTTTGACCCAAAAATTGCAGCCACACAGGCCTGACACATGGACAACCTCGTGTTGTGGAGCCTGATACGAGGCTACCCTCGTGCTGAGGGTGTCTGACACGAGGCATGCCTCGTGGTGAAGGGGTGAAGCACGAGGCTTCTTCTGAATGAAACCCCTTTTTCCCTAGTTCCTTCCCCTTTTCTGAAAAACTTAGTCACCCAACGAATCCTATTTCTTACACCCAAAAAGCATCCTATTCCACACACAAAAATATGTGAAATCTATGTACAAAAAGATATAAAAAACAAACCAAGAAAGACCACCAATTTTTATTGATTGTGATCGACAACTTTTGGCTAGAAACCGGCGTTAGGAAAAAAAAGTAGAAGTTTGACGTCATCATGGAAGCTCTGAATTTTGTTGCTTATCCCGATTCAATTGATAGGAGGAACAAAAAAAAATTCCATTTCCTGAACTATCCAATAATTAAACTCCAACAATAAATTTGCATTCTTAAATTGCATAAGTATTGCTTATTGCACACAATCTGCACACAATCTGCACACAAATTGCAAGAGTGACTCAACCATTGGTTATTAAAAGCTATTTTTTGGTGATCAGAAGTTGGACAATAAAATGATTAATTAAGATATTTCTATGTAACTCACAAAGGGAAATTACAACTTCAAAGTACCTAATTATTGTGTCCTAAATTAATCAAATTTTCATGCAAGTCAAATTGGTGAATGTGACTTTTCTTTTTGTTATCTTTCTCTTAATTTGGTAGGATGGATTAGTTGAGGAATAATGTGGGGGCGGATATGTGCTGCTTGAATAAAAAGAATTTAGTAAGCAATGTGGATACGAAATGTAACTGTTGACTCAATGATTCACTAGTGCTAGATATGACTATTCAAATCGGTGAATTGAGTATTATGACAAAAATTACTGACCGTCGTCCCTGGAACTATTGCGGATCCAACCCCTTTGTTGTACAGTGGTTCTACAACCTCTATGGTAAATTATGTGCACGGAGTTTTGGAATGACATGGTTTTTATTGATTAAACCTTCATGTTATGTTTCTGATATCATAACTATGGAAATTATCGTGCGTGATACATCTAGCAAAAGTTACAAATTTGTTCGCAGAATGTGTAGGTGATCTCTTGTAGATAGAATACATATCGCCTGGTTTGAGTTCTGATTTAAAAAGTACAATGCCAGTTTTAGTGTCCCTATTGCATTGGGAGATGTAGCGATTTTGTAACTTAGTTTGGAAATAGAAATTTTTTTATGTTAGGAAATGATTTGGATGTGTGCTTGCTGAGTTTCTTAAATGGATGACATTTCACAATAGTTGTTATTCTGTATGAAATGGAATAATTATTTAGACTATAAACTCTAGAATGCTTCCATTGCAAGTTAATGTGGCAATTAGAAATATTGTCAGAGACTTTGATTATCAATAAGAAAATATATTCATAAATGCATTTCATATCCGCATTTGGTAGACCAAGATATATAAGTAGCTTTAGAAAGAAACATACAAATTTTAATACAAAGTTAATTGTGAGAAAAAAGAGAGAAATACATAGAAAGGTTTTAGTTGTGGCCAATTGTTTGAAATACAAAGGAAAAAACAAAATAATAACCCTCTTTTATTTTTATCTCTTTTCTTTCTGTCAATAATAACCCTCAACTACACACCCTTGCCCTTAAATTTCCTTATTAAAACCTCCCTATATTACACACCAAAAATACATTCTACATTTACAAATTGCACATGCCTTGTTTATTGCACTCAAACTGCACAAAAAATACAATTGTAATTGAATGTGTAATTGAGATGTTTCAATGAATATTCCATTGTATTAAAAACAGGAAGTTATAAACTACAAATTTATCATTGGATAAAAAATTCATTTTTTGACCATCTATAGTATGTTAGGATTGGTAGGTTTAACCGTATTCAAGATACTCTCCCCGACTGTATCATAAAAGCGATATGAGATTGGAGGTATAAGAAATCGGCCCGGTGGTGTGAGTGTCTCATTAGTAAGACGCAATAGTCGTTGTTTGGTGGTGGCGTGAATGGTGTATTAGTCGCAACTAGGCCTATTTGGGTTATCATCAATTCCTGCTACTTAAACATGTTTTGACCTTCGATCGACAGTTCCTTGGCTAGAAATTGATATGAGAAAAGAACCAAGGAGTAGAAGTCCGATGTCATCATGTTAGTTTTGACTTCTGTTGCTTATCTCGATTCAATTGAAGGGAACAAAAATAAATTACCATTTCCCGAACTATCCAATAGTTACACTCCTACAATACAATCTACATTCCTAAATTACACAAGCATTGCTTATTGAACACAAATGGCACACAAATTTCAAGAGTGACTCAACCATTGATTATTAAATTCTATTGTTTGGTGATCAAAAGTTGGACAGTCAAATGATTAATTAGGATATTTCTATGTATATCATAAAAGTAAAATTACAACTTCAAAGTAAGTTATCATTGTGTCTTAAAGTAATCAAGTTTTCATGCCAGTCAAATATGTGAATGCAAATTATTTTTTCTTATCTTCTTCTTAATCTGGTGGGATGGATTAGTTGGGGGAAAATATGTGTTGTTTGAATAATAAGAATTTAGTAAGCAATGTGGCTACAAAATGCAACTGTTAACTCAATTATTCACTAGTGCTAGATAGGGCTATTCATGGCGGTGAATTAGGTATTATGACGATGATTACTAACCGCCGTCCCTAGAATTGTTGTGGATCCAACCTCTTCGTTGCATGGTGGTTCTACAACCTTAATAGTAAATTATGTGCACAAAGTTTTGAAATGACTTGATTTTTATTAATTAAACCTCCATGTAATGTTTCTAATATTATAAACTATGTCATTTGTCATGCTTGAAACATACAACCAAAGTTACAAATCCCCCCCCCCCAGAATATGTAGGTGATCTCTTGTAGAAAGAAAACATATCATCTAGTTTGAGTGTCCCTTTTTCAATGAGAGATGTAGCAATTTTGTAACTTAGTTCATAAATAGGAATGTAAGTGATATTAAGAACAGATTTGGATGTGTGTCAAATTTCTTAAACGGTTGACATTTCACAATACTTGATGTTCTATATGAAATGGAATAATTTTTAAGACGATCGCTCCAGTAATGCTTCCACTTCAAGTTAATGTCCACAATTGGACACATTGTTGGAAACTTTGATTATCAATAAGAAAAATGTATTCATAAATGCATTTCATATCCGCATTCAGTAAACCAAGATATATAAGTAGCCTTAGAAAGAATTATATAAATTTTAATACAAAGTTAATTGTGAGAATTTTTTAAAGAAAAACATAGTAAGGCTTTAGTTGTGGCCATGTGTTTGAAATACAAAGGAAAAAACCAAATAATAACCCCCTTTTTATTTTTGTCTCTTTTTTTTCTATCAATAATAACCCTCAACTACACACCCATGCCCTTAAATTTCCTTATCATTGAACTCCCTATATCACACACTAAAAATATATTCCACATTTACAAATTGCACATGCATTATTTATTGCACTCAAATTGTACAAAAATTACAAGAGTAAATGAATGTGTAATTGAGATGTTTCCATGAGTATTCCATTGTATTTAAAATAGGAAGCAGTAAACTTCAAATTTATCATTGAATAAAAACTTCAATATTTTGATCATCTATAATATGTGAAAAGCATTGGTTGGTTTATCTCTATTCTAGATATTCTCCCTGCCGTTATAATTCAAGCCATCTCAGACTGGTGGTATAAGAAATCGGCCGGGTGGTATGGTTGTCATATTAGCCAGCCATGATGGTCATATGTTTGGTGGTGGCATGACTGCTGTATCAGTCGTAGCAAGGCCGTTTTGATTTATCATCAATTCATGCTTGTTAAACATCTATTAGATTGTGTTCGGCAAATTATTTGTTAAAAACTGGCATGAGAAAATAACCAAGAAGTAGAAGTCTGACGTCATTATGTTAGCTCTGACATCTATTACTTATTACGATTAAATTGATGGGGGAACACAAATTAATTTCCATTTCCTTAACTATCCAATAATTACACTCCTGCAATATAATATACACCCCCAAATTGCACAATCTTTGCTTTATTGCGCACAAACTGCACACAAATTACAAGCGTGACTTAACCATTGATTATTAAATGCTATTGTTTGGTGATCAAAAGTTGTACAATCAAATGATTAATTAGGATATTTCTATATATCTGATAAAATTAAATTACAACTTCAAAGTACCTCATCATTGTGTCCTAAAGTAGTCAATTTTTTATGCCAGACAAATTGGTGAATGCGGCTTTTCTTTTTCTTATCTTTCTCTTAGGCTCTGTTTGGCAGAGCTTTGCTTATAAACAAAACTAACTTATTTTGAAATCAGGGGGAGAACAACTTCTGCTTTCCCCCCCAAAATAGCTCCTTCTTTCAAAATAAGCTATTTTTTACACTTTACCAAACACTAAAAATGATTTTCTTATAAGCACAACAGCTTAAAAGCCCTGCCAAACAGAGCCTTAATTTGGTGGGATTGATTAGTTGAGGAATAAGGTGGGAGAAAATATGTGATGTTTAATTAATAATAATTTAGTAAGCAAAATGGATACAAAATGCAACTATTAACTCGATGATGCACTAGTGCCAGATTGGGCTATTCAAGGCGGTGAATTTATTATTATGTCGTTGATTACAAACCGCTGTCCCTGGAACAGTTGTGGATACAACCCTTTCATTTCACAGCGGTTCTACAACCTCCATGGAAAATTATGTATACGGATTGTCAGAATGACGTGGTTTTGAATAATTAAAATTGCATGTAATGTTTCTGATATCATAAACTACAGAAACCGTTGTGCAAGAAACATATTTCCAAAGTTACAAATTTGTTCCCATAATATGTTGGTGATCCGTCGTATACAGAATACATATTGTCTAGTTTGAGTTCCAATTTAAAAATACAATACCGGTTTTAGTGTCCCTATGGAACTGGGAGATGTAGCAATTTTGTAACTTACGTCTGAAATATAAATGTTTGAGAGATTATGAACGGATTTGGATGTATGTTTGTTGAGTTTCTTAAGAGATTGACATTTCAGAGTAGTTGCTGATCAATATGAAATGGAATAATATCTAAGACAATCAACTCTAGTAATGCTTCCACTGCAAGTTAATGTCTGCAGTTGGAAACATTGTTGGAAACATAGTCGGAAACTTTGGTTATCAATAAGAAAAAATGTATTCATAAATGCATTTCCCATCCGCATTTAGTTGACCAAAATATATAAGTAGTTTTAGAAAGAAACATACAAATTTTAATACAAAGTTAATTGTGAGAAAAAAAGAAAAGAAATACATAGTAAAGTTTTAGTTGCGGCCATGTGTTTGAAATACAAAGGAAAAAACAAAATAATAACCCTCTTTTATTTTTATCTCTTTCTTTTCTCTCAATAATAACCATCAACTACACACCCGTGCCCTTCAATTTCCTTATCATTAACCACCCTATATTATACACCAAAAATACATTCTACATTTACAAATTGCACATGCAATATTTATTGCACTCAAACTGCACAAAAATTACTAGAGTAATTGAATGTGTAATTGAGATGTTTCCTTGATTATTCCAATGTATTTAAAATAAGAAGAAGTTAACTTCAAATTTATCATTGAATAAAAAAATTCAATTTTTTGACCATATATAATATGTGAAGGGCATGGTTGGTTAACCTGTATTCAAGATACTATCCTTGACTTTATCATTCAATCCATCTGAGATTGGAGGTATAAGAAATCGTCCATGTGGTATAAGTGTCTCATTAGCAAGCCACGATGGTCATATGTTTGGTGGTGGTGAGACTAGTCTATTAGTCGCAGCTAGGACTTTCCGAGTTATCATCAATTATTGCTATTTCAACACGTATAAAATATTTTGATTGGAAGCTTCTTGGCAAGAAACAGGCATAAACCAAGAAGTAGAAGTCTGACGTCATCATGAAAGCTCTTACTTCTGGTTCTTATCCCGATTTAATTGATGAGAGGAATAAAAATAAATTTCCATTTCCTGAACTATCCAATACTTACACTCTTACAATACAATCTACATTCCTAAATTGCACAAGCATTTCTTATTGCACATAAATTGCACACAAATCGCAAGAGTGACTCAACCCTTGATTATTGAAAGGTATTGTTTTGTGATCAAAAGTTGGACAATTTTATTTCTACGTATCTCATAAAAGAAAAATTACAATTTCAAAGTACCTCACCATTGTATCCTAAAGTAATCAAGTTTTTATGCCAATTAAACTGTGAATGAGACTTTTCTCTTTTTTATTTAAAATCTTTTTCTTAATCTAGGGGAATGGATTAGTTGAGGATTAAGGTGGGGGCAGGTATATGTTGTTTGAAAAATAAGATTTTAGTAAGCTATGTGGATACGAAATGCAACTATTAATTTGTTGATTCACTATTGTTAGATAGCACGATTCAAGGTGGTGAATTGATTATTATGACCAGGATTACAAACTTCGGTCACCGGAATCGTTGCGGATCCAACTCCTTGGTTGCATGTCAGTTCTACAACCTCCATGGTAAATTATGTGAACGGATTTTTGGAATGACGTGGTTTCTATTAACTAAACCTTCGTGTAATGTTTATGTTATCATAATCCATGGAAATAAACATACAACCAAAGTTAATAATTTGTTCCTAGAATATGTAGGTGATCTCTTGTAGATAAAATACCTATCATCTGGTTATAGTTCCGATTGTAAAATTCAATGCCGATTTTAGTGTCCTTATTGCAATGTGTGTATCGCTATCGATTTTGTAACTTAGTTTAAAAAAATAGGAACGTTTGCGAGATTAGGAATTGGATGTATGTTTGCTGAGTTTCTCAAACAGTTGACATTTCAATATAGTTGTTGCTCTATACAAAACCCATGATAGAAACCCAATGAATCACAATTTAAAACAACAAAAGGTAAAAGAGGACCAAAATTAAAGCTTAGTATCAAAGAAGTCAATCAAGTGCAGTACAACTATAGTATAATGATTCAATTAAAGGGTTTACATGCAAACAAAAGCAGACAATCTCATAATAGTATAACGTATGATTCACAACAAAAACTCATTGTTTTACAAATGACGGTTATTCTGGCATTGCCTCTTGTTATCTCTGATACACCTGAAACCACATCATGAATAATGACCGCAGAGATGGAGGTATCTTGCTTAAGCTGTGCAATAACTTAGCTATGTATTTTGCTTTGTTCAATGTACATCAATACAAAGATACAGGGAGGATATAAATGAATGTTAAGCACAAGTTCGAGATGTGTGTGACAACTTGTAGAAATCACATATTGACAAAAACAAGAAAAACTTATAGACATCATATTACTTCCACACAAAAAAATTAGTGGAACAAATAACAACATAGAGACGACAAAATAAAGCATAATTCGAATTGCATCATAATAACTGCAAAGCTAAGAATTTCAGGCAATAAAAAGCGTACCACGTTGTTCGAAGTACAACTTGAAAACTGAGAGGGATAAGAAGCAAGCATGATCTGACCTGCAATATAACACGTATCATCAACAACACCATGAATAAAACCCCAATCACATATTTTCTGTCTATAGCTCCGAACAATCAAAATTAGCTTTATTTATAAAACAAACCACAACAACGGAGCGTTAAAGAAGAGCA
>JAULKK010296089.1:0-12919 GCA_032355705.1 Rubia peregrina
GGAAGAGTCATCATGGGAAGATGCTGAACTGATTGAACATCAATTTACTCAGTTTCAAGCTTGATGTTAAGGAGTGAGGATTGTTATGCATTCAAGGGCAAGGATGTTTTTTTACTATCTGTAGCAGCTTTATAACATGGAGTAATATAGAAATTCGGTTGGACAAAGTTAGAAACCATTCTTATTCTTATGCAACAGTATATTGACATTAGGTAGTTAATGAGTAAGGAGTTTGTTAGAAGCTGTGGAATTGATGGGAATGATAAATAGAGGTTTGTTAGTTAGTAAATGGCATCCCAGAAGTAGATCTTAGTTGTGAATACTTGTTTATATTATCAATTTCTTTCTCATCTCATACACTGTTACTACTGAATTGTTCATCAATATAATTGGGGATTTAGGACGAATTTGTGAATTCATTACAACTTCCTATTGTTAAATTATTATTATTATAGGAGTACTATATTCTATTTTAATTATGAAAAAGATTCAATTTAATGTAGCCTCAAACTAAACTCTTAAATTATAAGAAATCAAATAAAACCATAAATATAGAATTTAAGTAGTTGAAGAATAAATAAGAATTAAAAATACATCAAATTATAATATTTAAACATCAAATAAAAATATATGTGAATTTTAAAATATCAAATTCTACACTAATATACAATGTTAATGTTGAAAAACTAAAACATCGGTATTAAAATTTTAAAAATTATTTGACACTATTGAAACATCAATGATAAAATAAATAAAAACTTAATATTCAAAAATAATAAATATCGATTTTAATTTTTAGTATACATGATAAAAAAAACTAACACATCATTCAAAATGAAATGAAAGCATACATTAAAATAATAAAATATTGTAAATTAGCGTTAAAATGTATAAAGTGTAAAAAATTAACAAGTAAACACAAGATTTACCTTAAATGATCCAAATTTAACTTTGAAACATATATTTTAGTGAAAAAAAGAATCATGAAAACACATCATAAGATTTGGTTGGAATATCGAGTACATGAAATGAAACATCAAAGGTATTTGTAAAGACGTGCACATTGAGGGAAAATGAGGAGAAAAATTGACCAATAAATTTCTTCAACTATTGAAACATCAAGGATAAATTAAATAAAAACCTAATATTTGTAAAACAGGAAACATCGATATTAAATTTTAAAATGATGATGAAAAACGAACACATCAATCAAAATAAAAATAAAAACTAAAACTTCAAATTAAGATAAGAAAATATCCTAAACTAGTGTCAAAATAAGTAAAATGAGATTTTTTTAACATATAAACACAAGAACTACATTCAAAAATCTAAATTTAATTTTAAACACATGATTATAGTAAGATAAAAAAAACATTTGGTATAACTTCACAAGGATTAATTGAAACATCAAGTATTGAAATTGAAACATCAATTTCAATAATAAAAAGGTGCACATTGCAAGGAAATGGGGAGTAAAAATTGACCTGCAAATTTTTCAACCCGAATTCTTGATCGGCGAGATTCTTATGACCCAGAATCATTAATTCCCCAATTACTTATGCCTAACACCCTCTAAAAACTGATATTTACACCCAGATCCCTTCTTCCTTTCCCAAACTTTCTTAAATTATATTTGGAACCACATTTCTAGTTGAATTTCATAATATTGTGTTGGAATTTCTCCTCAAAGTCCAAATAGAGTTTGTTGATTTAGGTTTAATTATAAATGGACTACAAGAGTCTAGGCCCAATAGATTAGACCTAGGGTTTAAGAGTGTGTGTTAGTATAAATAGAATTTGTTTATGCTAGAGCCGCCAAGTTAGTAAGTGAAAGTTTGTGAGTTTGGGTGCTTGGTTAGGGAGGATAGAAGAGAGTTGAGAGACATAGTGTGTTAAGAGAGATAGAACATACTTTGTAAACTCTTCTATTTCCTAGTTGATTGGAGGTGTTTGCCGTGGTTTTTTCACGATTTGGGTTTCCACGTAAATTTGTGTGTTTGTTCTTTGTTCTTTTTGATTTTCTCTTGCTTGATATTGTCTTTGGGGATTAATATCCCCAACACCGCTCCAGTCCCGTATTCGCCGTTCCAGCCCCGCCTCAGCCGCTCCAGACCCCAACTCTGACGCTCATCCTCCTCTTTTCTCTACGGCGTGCCTCCCTCACTCTCTTTTCTTCCGCTGCTCCAAATCCCTCCACTGTCCAAATCACTCTACCGCTGTCTTCCCTCTGCTATTTTCCCTCCGCTCGCCTGCGCTCCGGCCCCTTCCTTCTGCTCGCGTACACCGCCGGAGATCGATGTACAATGGACATAACGAGCTCGATTGAAGACATTCGACACAGAAGATCCCGTTGTGTCTCCGCCGAGTCACCACATAAGGCCGCTCTGATTTGTGTTTTGTTGTGTTGTCTAGTACTGTTGATGTTGTTGTTGTGTTTCCACTGTCGATGTCAGTTTCTTGATCTGAAATTGCGCTGCCAAAATTTGATTGGTTTCCGACAAATTTTTTTGGAAGGTCAAAAATAGGTTTTCGGACCCTATTAAAGGCAATTATTTGAAACACCTTTGATTGATTTCGATCAAAGGTGGAACCAAAGAAGGAGGTTTTAAAGTGTCTTGTCTAGTTCGACAGAACCGCTTTTAATCACTCCATCCTCAACTAGTGATGTAATCCATCATTTCTCGAACGTTAATATGCAAGAACAAACTCGGAAGGTGCCTAGAGGAAAAATATCTGATATTTGACTTAGCGAGCGTGTATTAAAATGAGTATAACATTGTGACTGAATCCAACGTAGGCTATGCAGTGTATTCATATGGAAGGCAGAGATCGTGTGAGGTCTCCGTGATTGTCGAGGGTTCTGATTCCCTTTCTTTGTGAAACAAGTAGTAGTGTTTGACTATAATTATGATACTAATCATAGTTTCCATGTTCGATTTTATCTCGAATATTCTTTCAATGTGGATACCGTAGGCCCATCGATGCACGAGTATTAATGATCGACTAGGCCTTGGGCCCAAGTATCATCAATAACCCTAGAGATGCAAAAGAGCCTCTCAATGCGAAGGAACCTTTCGAAAGGTTTTCATCGAGGGTGGTATTTGGCTTTCTCAATTTATCGATCATTAATGCCTTTGACCCTGAAGGGACACACATTAAGGGAAGTTACCAAGTCTTTGCCAAGTGTCAGGTCATCAGAGAAGAGAAAACTATTCACCCTTGTTTACACATTTTTCGAGTTCCAAGGTGAGCTCTAATCATTATATTTTTTTTAAATGGTCTCATTACTTCCATAACTCTCTCTCCCTCGCCGTTTTCACTTCATTTTGCAAGTATTTGAAGAAATTTTGCAATTTATGCAAGGCATTTCACTTTTTCTTTTGCTTCAACTCTTTTTTCTCCGACAAAAATTGTAAGTTTCTTCTTCTCTTCCAACCTATTTATCTTTAATTTATTCCCCCGTTCCATCAATGCCGTCATTGTCAAAGGAGAGTAATGGGCCTCCACATATCCCTTCGTTCACTCGCTGGGATGATGATGAACTTAACTATTTATTCAGTTGTTCAGAGGAAGAATTTCCAAAATTGTCTCCCATCATTGGCAGTGATTGATATGCGGTTTGCCTTGCAAACCCTAGCTCTCCATCAGCCGGAGGAGGCTTAGTTTTAGATGCCCGAGAGGAAGTTCCCCCATCAATGTCATCTTTGTCAAGGGATAGTAATGAGCCTCCATATACCAATTTTTTCACTCACCATGAAGATGATGTAATCAATTATTTATTTGGTGGTTCAGAGTATGAAGTTGCACAACTAGAGAGATGATGTCGACTGTTATCCACCATTATTGACCGTGATGGTTATCCAATTTTCCCTCCAAAACTTAGTTTACCGCTGGCCGGAGGAGACGTAGTTTCAGATACCCCCGAGAAAGTTCCCAAATAATTTATAGGAGGCCCAAAGAAGGCGACCTCGAGGAAAGGATATGGTCCAAGCAGTTTTGTGAAGCCTGGCTTTCGACGAAAGTATGTTGCTAAAAGGGGGGTCATTTCTACCCACAGACTATTGATTAAGACGAACACGGAAGGGTATACTATTGGGTGGAGATCATGATGGAGCCTTAAAAACCATATTGGATGACGTGAGACACTGAGGTCTTCGTTAAAACCTTACCATTTTCAATACCCGTCAATGCTGAATTCTCGATACTCGAAGATGAGGAGAAGCCTAATGACCTGCCACTAGGGAAATCAGTTATCTACACGAAGGATATTCAGTTCTGGCTATGTTTTCCATTCACGCCAATATTTTCAGAGCTGCTCAAGGAATTCAACGCGAACCAATCCTAGTTCCACCGAACGTGATTTGCCTCATAATGGATTTCACGAGAATTTGTGATAGACTAGGTATCAATCCTAGCTTCAAACTTCTTCAATCATTATACTACCTGTCGATAAGCAAGAAACTCGCAGAGTACGACCAATCATTCATTTTCAGTGTTCGCCACAAGGGAATGCAGCCCATCGATAACCCATTAAGCACGCCAGGGTAGCGAATGGGCCACTAACCTTTAATAATTCAACTTAAAAAGTCCCTCGATAAAACACTAGCTTGGATCCAGAGTGTGTTAAAACCTTTGAGACTCCCTTAGAGTGTTTTGAAGATGTGACAAAGTTGACGAAGGATCTGATGAAGGTCAACGAATATGGCTCCCACACCACTTGCTACAAGTAGGTATTCAACAAGTTCTCAAAAACCAATGGTGGGAAGTTGGTCGAGTCAATAGGGTCGATGTCCAGGAGTAGATCGAGCCATCAAGGGCCGAGCCTAGAGGATATGAGTCTTCCAAGGCTACTAAGAAGAAGGAGAAAAAGAAGGAAAAGAACATCGACGGACATTTGAAGCCCAACAATAAGGAAAATTAGGGATCGTTGGGGATCGATCCCTCATCCGAAGGAAAAGAAGAAGGAAGTTAGTGAGCAGGGAAAGAAGTCCTCGAAGGGAAAATAGGAAAAGAGGGTGAACTATCAAAGTCCAATGGCCGACAAAGAGCCTCCACGGGTCTCACCTTGGAAGAGGTATTTGAAGACCTTATTCGAGGAACTCGGGTTGAAAAGGAGAACCCTTCGTATCCCTTCAAAGGTGTTTGCCTATTTAATGTAGGTCTTGTAGGGCTCATTTATCTTATATTTTCCTCTTGTTGTTTTTTCCTATCGTGCTTACCTTTTTCTTTCTTCTTAGTTTCCAGTGGGCTTCTCCAAGGACCTAAAAGAGTCTACCAAGAGCAAAAGGCATTCCAAGGAGTCCACCCCGAAGGGCTAGGACAAAAAGAAAATGTCAATGAATCCCCTGACCCCCTTTTGATCAGACGGCGAAAAGGAAATTAGAGGAGGAAGATCTACCTAGCCCTCCATAAAAGAAGTCATCGACTAAGGAGCCAGCCCTCAGTAATCCTAAAAGGAAGGCGACTCTGAAACCACAATCTCACGAGGGGAGCGCCTTGGAGAAGAGCTCTTCTGGCTCAATAGGGTGGTTTTCGGCGCCCATCCCTCTTCTTATTCTCTGCTCGTGGTCGGTTTTCTACCTCATTGATATGTTTCTTAGACTTGTTCTGTCGTCTAATAACTTGTGTAATTCTTGCTTGTAAAGGAGGTTACCAAAGCCTTTGATCACTTCAAGAATGCCATAGGCAATGCCTTCCTGGAAATGTCCACCAAATCCACCAAGCTTCCAAGAGTTCCATACAAGTGTGGATTATTATGCTAGAGGGCCTACAATGAGTTGGACTATAAGTGGTACAAGTTTATCTAGGATGGCGGGATCAAACTCCCCTTTTTAGACCACATTAATTCTTTGAAGAGGGATTTCATTGTTGAGGACCTCCAAACCGTCACTCATAATGAGAGTGGTGATTGGGGAGAGGTGGTGCATGATCCCAATGCTCCTGAGGAAATCACTATGATCACGAATGTACTTGTCCCTCATGTTGCTTCCACTATTAAAGATGATGGGTTTTCAATGATCGTTGATGCTACGGAAACTACCGAGGCTCTGCATACATGTGGGGCTTGCTCCAAATTTTTTTGCGATTAATGGGAGGACACGAGACGAGGCTAAGGTTAAGCAGGTTGATGAAGACGATAGCCAAAAAATTGTAAATGTTTTAAATTTTTAATGAATGAATGATTTTTTCTTTATTTCCTCTTCGATCCTCATCCTCCTCTACCTATTTTGTAGTGTTTGACTCTTTCCCGGTACTTCCCTCCTCCCCCTTCAAATGGGTTTTACCTTTATCTATTCAAGTAAAATATGAAGAAATAGTACGAGGAGGTAGAAGCAGAGGCCTTCGATAGCGGGCAAGTACTGAACGTGTTAAAGCGTGTTAAGGAAGAGTTGAGACTTTGGGATGAAGGTCTTCATTCTTAAATAACCAATATTTTGAAGGAGTTGAACAATATCAGAGCAGATGGAGATCGAAAAACCACCGTGCTAAATGAGAAGCGTATGTCAAGGAGTAATTTGGTTGAGGTTATGATCTACTCGAGAAGCGACATAAAGAGCTTCTTGCTTCACTCAAGTATGAAAGAGATACATTTGGTTCATTGGGTGCTTGCATTAATGAAGCTAAAGAGCATTGAGATCTGGATAAGAGCCATTCGTTCAACGTTCATGCTCCAAGATTACAAGAGGGAAGTCAAAAGGATGACTGCACAGATTGAGTCTCTATTAAAGGCAGCAACCAAAGACGGTTATTTTGATTTTTTGAGGAACCCCCTTCGTAGGGAGGTTTCAAACTTGGAACTACTCTCCCAAGCCTCCCCTCCATTTTAAAGTGAGTTAAAAATTGATTAAAGGTGAGAAACCGCCTTTAATTGACATCGATTATAGTGGGTTTTGGTTGGAACAAATAATGGGTGTGACGTCGGCCCTAATTTTGATTGAACAGAAAGCATGTGCGTCTTCTGTAGCGGTTACAGTTGAACAAACAACGGGTGAAACTTCAGTCCCAGCTTCCGGTTTAACGGACAACGGGTGGGACGTTAGTTGAACCAACCCAGATCTGGAAAGTTTACCGCTCTATAATGTGAGAATTGGTGAATATCGTATCCTTCATTTTGGACACATACTCACAAAACTTGAAGATATATCCATAAAATGTAAAAACTTTTAAAAAAATCACGATACCGAGCCGGACACTCAAGAAGATACACATGGCATACAACACTGAATTGCAGGTACTAATATTTATGCCTGTGTTTTTTTCCACACTCTTATCTAGTCAATAAGTTTCTGATTTTGTAATAAAAGCTATCACTGGTTAAGTGTAGATGTTAATGTGGTTTCCATTATTATTCATCAGTTAATAACATTTTTTTCCATTTTTTCAAACTTTTGTTCATGTCATAAATGAAAAACCTTTGTTAGTACGCGTTTCCGACAATAGGGGACACTTATCTTGTTGCAAGAATTCTGGGTTTATCTTTCTAATTAGATAATATTTGAATTCAGATTACTGATTATTAACCTAATCCCTAAAACTATTTAATTATTTCTTTCTGCATGAAGCACACTTTGATGTTCCTAGCATTACTCTCTTCAAATTCAGGTTGAAATATCAAGGAAATCTGTCCAAACTATCTTTTAAAACCTTCTTGCACTATGAACTTCATAACTTCGTGGATGGGGGTTTATGGTATATACTAAGTCCGTGACACCCTAGCATAAGAACTAACCCGCTACAACCAAGTTTGCTAACAATGCAGAAGTGAATCAAGTCCACCTTGCTGGCAAATAGCTAGTCCCGGAAAAAGCGCAAACACACCTCTCACCACAACACCCCTACAAAGCCACCATTTAGAAGAGAGGATCACACTGCGTGAGCCACAATCACACGATCAAGGCATATAAATAAAGACACAGAGCAACAGACAAAGGTAATCAACTCTTCATACATGACTGACAAAAGAGACTTCCATACTGACTAGGGTGTTGGAGCTTCCTCCCTGGGGGATTTCTTGTAGGTGTTCGAAGGGGGTAAAACTCGTTGTGACAATTCTAAGGCTTGCCATTACCCGGAAGGATCGATTTCCCCCGCATCAGGAATAATATTCTAGATTTTGGTTTCGTCCTATGGTAATTCATTTATCATTGTAAGTCTTCCTAGTGGTGTTTGACATACATGGATATATTTGGATGGGGCTTTATGGCTTTATTCTATTAAGAAAAAAATCATCTTTATGTTTAATAATTTGGTCCTTATTCTATATATTCTTCTCTTGTGTAGTGCTTTGTACTACATGCCCATCCTTAGTAGAAATAAATTGTATCATGCAACGTACCTTTAATGAAAATCGTTGACAAGGTTACGACAATATTTTACCTATTTGACCATGTGTTAAAGGATTATCAGTGCTTCCTTGGTATCCGTTTCGATGGGTAGTAAATCTGGCATAAACTCCGGTTTTTCCCGGAAACTATCAAACTCAAAAAAGAAAAAGTTGTTCCCCACAGTCGGCGCCATTGATGTGGTTGACTCCTTTCGAATAATGACAATGCCCATAATCAGCTTACATCAATTCCATGCCTCTTCGTTTACCTACAGTTGTCCCCGTGTTGGTCTCGGGGAAGAAGCTTTGTTGCCCAAATTATTATATTGTCATGATGTATAATTTTTTATACTACCTCCGTCGCATAATAAACTTTCTATTTTTGGCAATTTTTTTAATATATGTTTACTAGTATATAGGTTTTGATATCATCATGTGATATATTGCTAGATTCCTTGAAACATGTTTTTTTCTTAAGACATAATTTTGCACACCATTAGTATATGCACTCCCTTCGTCCCAGCCATTTCTGCACACTTTCAGTTTTGTGTTGTCCCGGGTAAATCTTTACACTTTCAATTTTAATGAAGTTTTAACAAATTAAATGACACACTTACCCTTTAATGACTAAATTTTTTCACAAAAACCCTATCACAAGCACCCAACGAAACCTTTTCTTTCCTCCCCAAACTAGCGCCGATATCTCCTCCTCTCTCCTCCTTTTTTTCTTTAACTTCTTGTTCTTCTGCATCTGCGTCACATCCCTCTTGCCGTAACCCCAATCCTGAATCCCCGATTCTCCGATCCCCCGAGAACATTGGTGCAGAAATCCATGGATTCTTCCATCGACTTGCACACCAGAGAGATGTGGTTGAGGGATTTAGGGTCAACGAAGAGGAAATGCTATCGCCCTTCATTTTCTTCGTTTCCACCAAATCCCCTATCCCAACGGGAAGAAGGGTTTCAGTTTCTGAGTTTTCTGGGCTTCGGTTTATGGGTTTTAGTGTTTTGAGAAGAAAAGAAGAGTTTGGGGTTTTCATTTGAGTTTGAGTTTGAGTTTATAGGTTTGAGTTTCTAGGTCGTTTGAGTTTTTGGGTTTGAGTTTATGATTTTAGTCATTTGAGTTTCTGGGTTTTCAGGAGAGGGCTTGGGTTGTGGTAAAGGATGGTAGTTGCAAAGCGATGGAGGGTGGTTGTAGGAAGTGGCGGTGTTCAGAAGGGAGATGACAAGGGCATAATTGACTTTTTCAGTTTTAGAAAAAAATCCAGTCATTTCTCTCTATGCAGAAAGGGCTGGAATAGGGGGAGTAACTAAAGTTATCGGTGGTCAAACAAGACATGAGAAAGTTGACCAAAAAATAGAAAGTTAATTCAATGACATATTAGAATCATTTTAGATCAAAGTCACTAAGTCACAACCACCTTTAATAAACTTCAATTAAAGACATTTATTTCTTAAATAACCTTTAATTTTTGTCAGTTAAAGGTGGTTCAAATATAACCATCTTTAAACTCGGATGAACTGCCTTTAAAAATGGACTAGGTCCAATTCAGAAAGGTTCCGAATTCAAAATCTCTTCCCAGAAGTAGTTCTCGAAAAAATTAAAAGGACCATCTTCTAATATTGCATTTAATAGGCCACTCTCCTCTAGTGTTTATTATGCTCAACTAATTAAAATGTCTGCCTTATTTTTTAAAGTTTACGTCTAGAAAAGTAAAGAAATATTTTTTTTAAATTTAACAATTTAATGCCTCTCATAAAAAAATGATGCCCCGTAAATTAATTAAATTTGAGAACTAGTGATTCATAAAGATGTCACTGCATTTTGAGATCGAGAGAGTGTTTTACTTTCATTATTAATTTATCATCATTTATAATTAAGAGAAATGAGTTGGTTTCTAATAGGCAGTCTGTCCATAAGTTTATGGATATACTATTGTATTTTTTTTATTATAGACTGTATTTGTTAAATTACATATTAAATGTAAAAAAAATTATATTGTATATTTTTATATTTTCACATTCAAATACACATTATTACTTATTTTAATTTTAATTTTTTTTAAAATAACATTTAATATGAAAATTTAATAAATTGTACATAAACTTATGGATAGGTCGTCTTTGGTGACAGGTTCTCAGAAGAAACTGCACTCTGGTTAACAGAGTAAAAAGACAGACATGTGGTATAAACCATAAAAAAATGCCGCCAAGACTGTCAGTAGAACCTTTCACACCATATCCATCCACTGGTGTGCTCAGATAATTTACTTTTGTAATCCATTTCATTAGATAAATTGGTGAGTTGTTGTCAAAAAACATTGCTGAGTTGATCCAATTTGTTAGACTCAGAATGTTATGACATGTGCAGTTAACAAACAAAGAATTAAAGAAGAACACATAATTTTACGTGGTTCACTAACAATTTGTTAGCTACGGCCACAAACGGAAACAGATTTTATTAACAGACCCAGAAGAGAGATTTCTCAGACCAAAACAGATGTCTTCAATCTCATACACATTACAAATATACCCAGATGAGAGTTTATATAGATCTCCCAAACTACATAATCCTACACCAAAGTGGAATAAGACTAGCCTAATCCTATTCCTAAACAGAATTGGAATTACCCAATAATAAATCCAAAACGGAAAAGGATTCAGATTCAAGTCATGTTCTAACAATCTCCACCTTGACTTGAATTCTCTCCAACGAAACAGATAACTGACGGAAGATAACAGATGATACCAGATGCAACAACACTTGCCAGATGTATCCTGACTCTCCCTGCCCCAGAATGCCCTTCAGGGCACAGATTAACCAGATGTATCCTGAATCTCCCTGCCTCAGAATTCCCCTTAGGGCCCAGATTAACAGCTCAAAACATTTTCCATGTCCAGACAATCAGTAGGATTATCAGCACTACTGACTTTCATCACCAATCCTCTTATGATCTTCAGATGGATGCAACCGCAGCAGAACTTGTCAGAGTATAACCATGTAGAACATACAAGATACCATGTTTTACACCTTTTAAAACCACATTTAAACCCTTGTAGACATTCACTACTCCACCTTCACCTTGGAAACTGAAACCCTATGGTCAAGAAACCTCAGATGCAGACTATTTGACGTTCGTGGAACGTGCCTAATTTTGTTCAAGATGTTTTGAAGAGAAATCTCAACAATTCCCCTTCCTCAACTCAAAATCCCTAAAACAGAACAAAATAAGATTCAATACAATCCTAACAACTTCCCCCATTGAATTGAATCTCCAAGAAACCATATGCAGACAAACAGACATCTCAGATGCAGATGCACTTTGTTGTGCCAGATGCAAGTTGATTGTGCCAGATGTGCCAGATGCACGTTGATTGTGCCAAATGTACCAGATGCACGATGAAGGTGCGCGATGTAACAGATGCACGATGATTGTGCCAGATGTACCAGACGGCTACAGATGCATGGCTGAAGTGCCAGACAGATGTGCTAGAAGTACCCAAATACCACCAACCAGAATAAATCCAACCAGGAAAGGATTTATTAAACATAACAAGCTCAATCCGGAAAGAACTTGTTAGCAGAACATACTTACTTGCAAACCCCAACATATGCAACATCTACAGAACCTCTACTACATCCTCCTCTTCAGAACTTGTACTAGTTTCCAGTACAGCAGCAGAACCTGAATCTACAAATTGCATCTTCTTTGGACATTCATCTTTCCAATGCCCTTTCTGTTTGAAGTAATTGCAGATATCATCAGGTTTAGGGCCCTTGAAATTTTGTCTCCCGTTACCAGAATTTGTACATCCCTTACCTCCATTAACAACAAATGCAAAAGCTTTACTATCTGCATCAGTACCAGCCGCCTTATGGCGCAATTTTCTAGTGTGAAGAGATGACCTAACCTCTTCCGGAGTCAAAGTCTCTTTACCAACCACCAACCACAATTGACTAGGAATTTTTTTTTCATATGACAGTGGTAAAGAAACTAACAGAATTAAAGCAACATCCTCATTATCAATTTTAGCCTAAAGATTACGCAACTCCAATAAAATTGAGTTTAACTGATTAAGATGATCCCTGAGAAGTGTACCTTCCTGCATACACAGGCTGAACAGACGTTGCTTTAGAAGCAATTTGTTGGTCAAAGACTTCTTCAGATACATGCTTTCAAGATTTACCCAGATACCGACAACAGATGTTTCACTTGCAACTTGGACGATAACATCATCCACTAGACACAACAGAATCGTTGAATGATCCTTCTCTTCCAGATCCTCCATGCTAGCATTCTCAACTGATTTCTTGGATGTCTCACCCTTCTCCGATTTCTTGGATTCGGCCATAGCCAATGGCGTCCACAAACCCTACTGCTTTAGTAAAGCAGTAATCTTTTATGGTACCAATAAACGAAAAAAATGAAAAAACCATATGGACTAATTAAAGTCCATATCCAGAAGTAAACAAACCCTAACAATGCTCACACACAAAACAAACAAAAAATGATACATCTGCCACGTAGACTAAATGAACTCAGATCCAATTTCAATGGTCACAAAAAATATGCATCAGACTTGAACGGAACAACA
>JAULKK010296097.1:0-23117 GCA_032355705.1 Rubia peregrina
GTAGTAGTGAGAAAACATTATCTCCAAAATTCAATTGGCAGATTATCTTGAAAACGCAAAGCACAAGTGACATTTAACAAATGACTATGGTTGCGCTCTACACGACCATTATGTTGTGGTGTATCAACCATGGAAGTTTCGAAAATGATGCCAGATTCAACAAAGTAGGATCACAAAGGTAGAAATTTTGTACCATTATCACCACAGACACGACAAATAGAGCGATCGAACTAATTCTTAATCAAAGCACAAAATTCTATAAATATAGAAGCTACATATGACTTATCCACTAATAAATAAACCCAAAACATTAACAGAATCGGTAGCAGCAGTAATATCAATAAGAGAACCTTTGTCACCACTCATATGATATGAGGCTCACGAATCAAGAATCCAAGGTAAAGTAGGATTACCTAACCCGTGGTCAGAAATAGAATAGAATTGATTAAATAAATCCAGGGTCGTACTCTATTGGTTGTCAGACAGAGCAGGATCAAAAACAGATGGCCAAGGGTGTCGGAGGAGCCGACTTCCACAAATCCTAGCAGCGACGTCACCTCATTGGTGAATGGTGGCTGAGGGCGATGGGGCACAGCGAGGCCGGCGGTTGGAGCACCAGGTGTAGCGGCGACTAACGGAGCTAGTGCCATATTCTTCGCAGTGTTGGCTCTATCCCTCATCTTCGTGAACCATTTTGGATAACCTGTGAGCTTGAAACATGTAGCTTTTTCATGGCCCTTGGTGTGTCCATTTTATATAGTTATTTAGGGATCTTTTGTACTCATTTTGGTTACTTTTGTGCTTTGGATATTCTATTTTACCTTGAAATTCTATTACTATAGTCAAGAGCGACCTTATCACTTTTGTCACTTGTAACAAAGATTCTATGAGACGAGGTAACTGATGAAGATTTGAAGACCTTGAAGACTCCATTTTGAAGACTCCATTTTGAAGACAATGAAGACTTTGAATACCCGAAGAAAGGAAGAGGGGACAAATACACTAAGACCAAATATAAGAAAACAACATTTGAGTGCAGAGTACTCTAACCATCGCGAGTCACAATAAATATGTCGCAATCACAACGATACTCTGCCCGTTGCGAGTCACGACGGTCCGTGGCTCAGACTTACTTTTTTGGACCTTTTGTACTATAAATACTCATTACTTTTCTCTTTCTTCTCCAACTTTTCTCTCCCTATTTCCCACTGTAAAAACCTAGTTTTTCCATCTTAGTTTCTTCCTGGTTTTATGTTTGATTTGCTTTTGTTAATTAGTATGGGCTATAGTAGCTAAACATAACCTTAGAAGCAATTGATTAAGGCTTCCAAGCCCATGTCTTGAGATATATATGTAAGCTATTTAATGCTTTGCTATTGTGCATTTATTATCTTGAATTGGGTTGTTTAATCCATTAATGATATTGGAAGTTTGATTATATGAATTGCTTGTATGATTATGTGTTAGGGTTGGGAGAAATTAGGTAATTCTCCCTACTTTTGATATGAAATCCAAGAGCATGAGTTAGAGCTTCTAATGTTGTTGATTTGATGAATGCTAGATAAATGTGATAATGTCTAATTCTTTGTCATATTTGTTTTGTGTAGCAAATGAGAGAGGTTTATGAACGTTGAATGTTCTTAGCTAATCTTGTGTAAATGAATGAAATGGTTCAATGCTTCGACACAGTGTAGTGTTTATAAGTGTTACCAAGCTTGTTGATTCTTTGTACTTAATGCCATTGATGGATACCTTTAGGCGTTGAACGACTAAAGGGATCATTATTGAGGTTAGCGAGAGATGTCAAATTCACTCTTGTAAACTACTATCAAAGAAGGATAAAATATTTATCTTCACAACAAGTAGTAAAAGTGTTGAATAAGTTATACGTTCAATGATAGATAGAAGGCTTGGAAAGATAAGTCAATTTCCCGCAAGATCCTGTAATTCGTGTTTAACATCATTTTATTGTTTATTTCTTAATTAGTAGATTTGTATGGTTTGTTAGTTTAACTTGTATTTAATTTGATAACATAGAAAACCAAACCAAAAACCCCCTTTTATGTGCTTATATATATATGCATATATCGATATCTAGCGTAGTATTTACCATTATATATGCAAACATTTAGGAATATCCCTTGTCTCTGTGGATGACTCAAACTTGCCATTATCTACTTAGTTGCATTTAAGAGCACTTTAGGGCTTAAAAATAGTATCTTTGAGAGGAACTGCGATGACCTACCAATGTGAAAATGCTTTATCAACTGTTTGTTGGTATGTGGCTCCCGTATTTTATAGATCGAAGGGTTTTTTTTAGCTGGTGATGAATGTTGTTTTGTCTGCATCTTTCGAATTCATTCTGATTAGGTGGTACCCTTTGTAGGAAACGAGAATGGCCAGGGCTTCATGCCTTTAGATAGATTAAACCAATTGATGATTCTTAGGCAAATGGATAACAACATTTGGGGTTGTACCTGTTGAGATCTATGTACTCAATACATATCCACACCCTGCGTTGGCTTTTCTTACCATGAAAGAGTGGTCTAATCCGTTTGGATACACTACTTCCCTTAGTATTCCTAGAGGTTCGACACCTCGTACTCTATGGCTTTCTGTCTGTTATGTGCAAAGATTCCTTGCTTCTGCCTACTTGGATTGACTAAGGTGTCGATGTGTACACAATTTTTTACTATGGACAGATCCACACCTCCCATGTCTTCTAGGGACCTTGCAAATGAAATGTTATGAATTTTGAGTATTGTTATTGCCTTCATTTTGATTGGAACCGATTGTCATCTATTGGAACTGACTTTGTTTCTTCTTCTTGGTCATGTCACTGTAAACTATTGGAACTGACTCCGAGTCTTCTCATATATTCGTCCTTTTAGCAAAGATTGCCGCTGTTTGTGGAAGTTGCAATAATAATCCTTTGACCATTTATCTACTGGAGCTGTCATAGGACTGGGGCACTGAATAACTCCTTGTGACTTTGCCCAATTTCCTGCAAGGATTTGGTCCAAGACGTTTATATGAAAGATGCTTGATCTATTGTTGGATCCCTCCCCCCTGTGAAGGGGAGGACTCTTCCTTTTTTACCACCTTTCTTCCTAGGGGATGTCTCCATATCACTTTTCCCCCTCGCTTATTTTCCATTTTCTTATTGTTTACTTCGTTCGTTTGGATGAATTTTTCTATGGCTTTTTGGTGGCCTCGTTGATTGTCTGGAATGTTTTCTGTGAGATTTTTGTAAAACTTGTTGGATCTCATGTCATTCCTGAATAACCCCAATGACCTTGGCTGCATGAGATCCTGGACTTCCAAGCTTTCTGTGACAAAGTATGCATGGTATTCTGTGATCCTTTCTCCATTTCGTTTTGCAATATTCATTAGGTTCGCAAACATTTTTATGAACATTTCTTTTGGTAGAATCTACCCGTAAAATGATCTGCCTACTGGCCCTAGCTTTATATGCTTCAGCTGGGAAAATTGTCGTACCAAATTATCGAGAATTCTACAAGAAATATTGGGAAAACTTTGCATACCAATTAGATGGGATCATCACGGAATCTCATGTTGGTTCTGTAAGAATGGAAGACACTTTGAGGTCATTAGTCCCATTATAGGCTTTTTAGTTGAGTTGGTAAATTGAACCCTTTTGGCATCGCAAATTTTTCCAGGTCTTATGTCAATGGGGAGTTAGCTTCTTTATCTTGGACATCGTATTCCATGTCCTCCGGCTGATTACCATTGTTTTTGTTCATTTTTTGTTTCTCCTCTTGTCTTTACTTTTATTTGCCTTCATGCCTTTGTTCCATGGTGGAAATAACAAATTGTTTGTACAACTGCTTCTGGTTAGCTTCTAAGAAGGCCAGGAAGGCTCACTTTTCTTTTTTTTTTCTCCAGGTGGAGGGGAATCATGTTCCTCTCATGACTCTTATTGTCTTTTGTTTCTATTAGGAAGGGTGTTTTTGGTAGGGGAAGTGGTGGTGGTTCCATTGCTTCTTTCCATCAACTTTCCTGAATCCTGGTCACCATGGTTCAGGGAGAAAAATTGATCTAATATATTGGTCTCCACAAATGGTGCCACTGATGTGGTATGAACTCCTGGAATGATAGTGACGGTTTCACCTGGAGGGAAGTTCCTGTAAGAACCTCCCAGATGGAATACGAAGGAGAGTCTCCCATGCTAAAGTTAGTTCTTTTAGATTCAATATGTGAATATGATCTTAGCTTGTCACTTACCTAGTCCTTTCATCCTTCTTCCTTTTATAGGGTTTGCTCCACTACATTCCCTCCGATTAGTGCCTACGTTCGGCACTTATAAAGATGCATATTTATCGGTTCAAATGGGCCACAATTCCTAAATCATGGCCATTGCGATGTGTTTATAGAGCTACAACATGTTCCTTGTGAGGGCGACTACCCGTTCATTTCTGCAATGTGATCTCCTTAGCTAGCAAGTTCTAACACTTTGCTCGATCGTCTTAGCAGTGTGCCTGATTCTCCTTTACCAGAGACATATAGGTTAAACTTAGTTTTGGTAATCCTTTCGGTTCTCAAACCAACAATATTTGGCTCTTGTAGAATAAAATGACTTAGTTTCAGATAGAAACTAAAAACTCTCAATTCATGGCCACTAAAATAAGTAATTCTATTGAGAAAATGAAATGAAAATTGACTTTGTACATGCCTCTACCAATAGAAAAGATTTGAAAATCTTTCATCTTAACTTCAATCACTTACTGGCCATGATAAACTATTTATTGGGGACTAAAATACCTTAGCCGTTGTACATGAGTACAAGGGGGAAAAAAGTCCCAACACCAAAAGCATTTAAAGACTTTGTTAATTTCATAAGCTTTAAGCTATTATCCCACCTTTTCACAGTAGGTAACAGTTTTATCGTGTCCAACTGTTGATCAACACCTAAACTAGAAAGACTAAACAAAGGCCTATCAGATAGTGACTGGTTTCAAACATTTCCCAATAGCTCTATCCACACCCTGAATAAGCTCACATCTTACCAAAACTCCCTTCTCTTAACCATAGGTAGCGTCCTCCATTAATATCCCAAGCCATTCATGTTCCTTGATGTCTGAACTACCAGAACTGATCTTAAGTGGGTTGTTATCAGAATTGGATTCAGCCAATAAATGAAAAAGGTATAACACAACTGTTTCTCAAACTAAAAAGATTAAAAAATAATCTTTAAAAATGGTATATGGAGAAGTTTGGAAATATCAATGCCAAAATAAAAGCAGGTGAGGAATCATTGAGATTGCCAGAGTTTTCTTATGAGATCAGTAATTCTACACAGGACCTTATAAAACTGAAAAATTAAAATATCTCCATTTAAAAGCGTTAAATGAAGAAATACTATTTTGAAAACAAAACGATAAAACTTAAATGGTTAAAATAAGGTGATGAAAAAACTAAGTTATTCCATGCTTCAGTAAAACAGGAAAGCCTTAAACAAAACATCACTAAAATCAAAACATCTCAGAGACAATAGACTGATAATCCTTTAAAATAGAGTATGAGGCTATACAATTTTACCAAAAACTATTGTAGGTGGAAACCAATCAGATCTCTGATCTTTTCCAAACTCATTTTATAAGCCAAATCCCCAGCTTAATCACCCCTGAAGATAATAAAATGCTCCTTAACAGATCTTCTATTCAGGAACTAAAATCAATTGTCAGCTTTTTAACTCAAAATGGGTCCTTTAAACGTAGCCGGGACATAATCAGCCAAGATGTACTAGAAGCAACAATGAGACGTCAAATACATGTATTTTTCAAAGTATTTAACATATCTTTTGTTATCTTTTTGTTGGAATATTGCTAGATCTATGTAGGTTTACACCATAGGGGTTTTAGATGACCGTTTTCAATTTTCATAACTAAATCATTCATTTTGTATCATATTTTTAGTTTAATGGATTATTGGTCCTCGCGAGCATCTAGATTCCTTTTTGTGAGAATAATTTGTAGATTGCCTTAAGCACTTCGGAGTGGTTTAGGGAAGAATATTAAAGGTCACGAGTCAAAACGTGGTAGAAGATAGAAGTGTCGAAGAAGGAAGAAAAAGAAGCGGATGAATTGTGACTTGGAAGTTTGGACCAAGTTCTTAGAATGATCCGAGCAGAATTAGCCTCCAAGGGTGGTACCATTGGATTCGTCTTCTTGAGCGCTATAAAATCGACTACAAGACCTCCAAAATCGGATTAGCAGTTCATCCAGAGCAATGCAAAGAAGTTGAAGAAAAGAGGGACCGACAGACCTCTGCGCCTCCAAAATTGCACCTCCAAAATCACACCCCACGCACCTCTGCTACACTTTTTGACTTTTCTTGACCAAATTACGCTATAAATAGCCCCATTTCTTCCCCATTTGTCGAAACCCGACTTTGGGCCTCAAAACCCTAGTTTTTCATCTTTTCTTAGTTTTTCATTTCTTCCATAAATTCTTGTAGATTTATTATCGGTTTTCATTATCTAGGTTAGTTTTCTACTTGGGAGCAATTTATTGAGACTTCCTTGCTAATGTCTTCAAAATCATTACTATCTATCTATTGCTTCATCGATTGTGCATTTATGGAGCTTTGAATGTGGATTGTTAATATCATTAATGTTGTTAGAATTTTGAGAAAATGAATTGCTTCTATGATTGCTTGTTAGGGTTGGGAAAAAAAGTAGTTAATTTTCCCCTCTTTTGACATGGAATCCAAGAGAATGAGTTAGAGCTTCAAATTGGGTTTATGATTTGATAATTTCTAGATGAATGTGATGATGTCGAACTCTTTGTCATGTTTGTTTTATGTTGCAAATAGGAGAGGTCTATGAACACTTAACGTTCTTGACTAATATTGTGTACATGCATTAACTGGCTCAATGCTTAGACACGGTGTAGTGTTTATAAGTATTACCAAGCTTGTTGATTCTTTTTACTCAATGTCATTAATGGGACATCTTTAGCCGTTTCTTGACTAAAGGGGTCAATAGTGAGGTTTAGCAAGAGATGTTGAATTCACTCTTGTAAACTACTATAAAAGAATAATAGAAGATTTATCTTCAAAACAAGTAGTTAAAGTAGTGAATAGGTTGTATATTCAAGGATAGATAAGAGGCTTGGAATTGGTAATCAATTGCCCAAAGGCTTTGTCTTTTGTAGTTTTTATCCTTTTTTTATTATTTTGTTGCATGATTAGCATAGTTACTTAACCTTGCTAGTTATTTTATCTTTAATTTCATAACTTAGAAAAACCAATCAAAAACCATCCTCTTTACATGCTTTCTTATATATATATATACACACAATATATATATGTGTGTGTGTGTGTGTATATATATGTATATATCTAGCTTAGTATCCACCCTTATATGCATGAACCCTTAGGAATATCCCTTTTCTTCGTTGACAACCCCAATTTGCCACTATCTACTTAATTGAAGTTAGGAAGCATTAAGGCCTTCTAAATTGTTTTTTTGAGAGGTACAACGACAACCTCCCAGGCAACCCTAGAATTCATGTCAAGTGTCGGGATTTCCTAGGCATTGCTTGTTATTTGATCTATTTAATTCCAAAAAAAAAATTTAGTTACATTTTCATATTATAGACCTATATCTTTGTCTAATTTCATTAATAAAATCTTCTCCAAGATGTTAGTACAAATAATCTCTGACATCATTCCCAAGTTGATCTCAGACCAACAATAAGTCTTCATAAAAGGCAAGGAGATAACTGGCAATGTAATATATCTCAAAGAAATGATTAGGTTGTTAAATAATAATAGAGGATCAACAAATTGCATACTAAAACTTGATTTGGACAAGGCATTTGATAGAATTAAGTGGACGTATTTAGCTGTTGTGTTAAAGAAATTAGGCTTTCAAACTGAATTCATTTTATATCATCATTTCAAGCCTATCTTCCTCTTGGTTTTCCATCTTAATTAATGGTAAAGCTGCAAATTTCTTCCATTCTACAAGAGGTATAGGACAGAGGGATCCCCTCACTTTTCTTTAGCATTTTTACTGACACATTTTCAATAAGTATCCATTTATGCTTTAAAATGAAAATTTTAAATAGTTTAAGCTTCCTCCAGGTGTTATGCCTATTTCTAATCTTAGTTATGCTGATGATACTATTTTATTATTAAATGAAACTAAGACTGCCATAACATGACTTAAAGGTTTTTCTTGAAGTCCTTGAAAATACACCAGGGCAGAAAATCAATTATGATAATATAAATTATTTTCTTAGCAAATTTGCTAACAAGACACAAGACCAACAGGTTAAGAATGAGCTAGGAATGACACATGGAATTTTTTTTTATATATACTTAGGTTATCCAATTTTTACTAGTAGAACCAAATCACTCAATTTTCAGCCATTGTTAGAATTATATGATAAAAACTGAACAATTGGAAGAACAAATGGCTGAGTATGGCTAGTAGACTTATCTAAATTAAAATTTTCATGTACTCAATCCCTCAACACCTTTGGGCAATAATTGAAGCAATCATAATATCAAAATAGATCCTCAAACACGAATCTTTGAAGAACAATCAAGGGCTGAAAGCATAAACCCTAGGTTTTGGTTCTGGTGTGCTCCAGGAAGAAGAAATTCTTGAAAAATATTATTATGAGAGATAAAATCTCAGAATAGTACAAGAGCTCCTTAAATACTATAATGACACCCTAGAATGATGGAAAGGGAAATTCTAAATTGATTCAAAAATAAAACAAAATTTGAAAAACATTGAAAAACAATGAATTGCCATTTTGAGGCATTAAACGAGCTCAAATTTCCAAAAACACCCTCAAGCATGGTGTAACCATGATTATTGTATTACTCGTCAAGACGGTTCCAAGGGATTCAGCCTTGCTAGATTTTCACTATCGAAGCAAAAGTTATGCTCAAAACTGTATCGAACCTTTACTATGATTCATCGCTTCTTTAATTTTCGTCGCCATTCTCTTTGCATCAGTAATAGAATAACCAAACATTGTCCTAAGCCAGCTCAAAGGAAAAATCGCTAAATTTTTTGTAGGGAGAGTCTGAAAATGGAAACAAAAAAGCATCGTTAAGCCTAGATAAAATGTGTTTTCCCCTCATTCAAAATGAGCTAGGTCTCAAAAAGTTTAGAGACATAATTGACACATTTTCCATCAAAGTATGGTAAACAAATTTGTTAAAAATTACCCCTTGGGCTCTATTCCTCTTTTATATCCCCTATAATAGTAAGAACTCACAAAACTTGAAAGGAATGGTTAAAATGGACCCACTGGCCCAGATTAATACCAAAGTTCTTCATGGTAAAGGCCTTGCAAATTTCTTTTCCTCCAACTTGACAAGTTAAGAGAGCTCGGATCGAAATTGGATCATTAAAAATTCTTGCCCAAACTGAAAGCTATACCTCCACAGACTTCAAATAGAGATAAACAAGTAGTGGAATGAATAGTTCTATTGTAGGCAAACTCTGCTATGGGAATGTACGCTTCCCAATTCTTTGGATTTTTCTAGACTAAGAACTCAATAGGGTTCACACTGTATGATTGGTAGCCCTGTTTGCCCTAATGTTTTCAATGACTTGCAGTTGAAAACAATAACTTAGTTCCCAACTTCCTCCAGAGCATATTCCAAAAGAAGGATAAGAATTTAACGTCAATATCAGAAACTATACTGGACGGAAGACCATGAAGTCACACAACTTCCTTCAAGAATGGATCGGTTACCTATTTAGCATCATCTGTTTTTTGGAAAGGAATAAAATGTGTCATCTTGGAAAATATATCAACCATAACAAAGATAGCATCATTACTTGATTGTGGTCGTGGCAATCCAAGGACAATATCCATGGAAATATCAACCTAAGGATGTGTACAAACTGGTAAATGAGTGTATAGTCCATGAGGCTTATACCTTGGTTTCTTCCGCCTTATACTATCATCAAATACAACAAAACTAAGAAAAACAACTTCCAATGCACAAAAGGTACACTTCTTGATGTTAGCATATAGTTTAAACCCACGAAGTGCAACAAGAACCATTTTAACATACTGAATATGTTCATCAGTTAACTTAGATTAGATGAGAATTTCATCAAAATAAACAACAAAAAACGACCTATAAATCTCCTAAGAACATGATTTATCAACCACTTAAAATTACTAAGATCATTAGTTAAATCGAAGGGCTCTACAATCCATTCATACAATCCAAACATAGTCTTAAATGAAAATTTTCATTCACCACCTTTCTTTACTCTAATATGATGGTATCCCTGAGTTATTTTAATCTTACAATAAATTATAGAACCATGTAAATCTTTAAGCATATCATCTAACCTAGGTATATGATGGTGATACTTAATGGTAATCTTGTTTATTGCACGACAATCAATGCACATACGCAATTTTTTTATATTTCTTAGAAACTAAAATGATAGGCACAACACATGGACTCAAAGATTGGCGCACATAACCTTTTTAAGTAGAACTTTGAATTTCCTTTGCAGTTCCTTTGACTCCGCAGGGCTTGCTTTATAAACCGGGCTATTCAGAATGACTGAACCCAATATCAAGTCTATCAGATGTTAAATACCTCATGGTAAACTTTGAGGTAGTTTCGTAGGAAAGACATCTTCAAATTCCCATAACATCTCAGCGAACCGTGAAGGTGCATTTTTATGTATATCTTCCTCGAAAAACTTTATTTAATGTGATATATAAGAACAAAAGGATGATTAATCAAAGAATGATTCACATCTCTTATGGAAGCATAAACCAATTTACCAAAGTTAGTCGGTAGTTCATGCCTCATCATATAAATAGAAGTTAAAGGACTAAGATGTGAAGATAATAATTTTTGCCACTCTTCATAATCGTTCTACGAATTAAGTGTCTTACATGCCATAAGATCGGCCTTTCCTGAACTATTGAAATTGACAGGGTTTATGCCCCCCTCTTTTATTGCCTTGTGGTTGAAATTCCTCAAACACTGGGTAGGGTTCAGTTTATCCACCTCTATCTCAGTCAAAAACTTCTCCTTATCGAATTTCATGCGCTTTTAAGCCTCAAGTACTTCCACAGGTGATAATGGTATCAAAGTATAATTGGTTATATCCTTAATCACAATAATTTTTGTTTGTGTAGCCATCCTGTATAGATTTTTTTATGAAACTCCCAATGTCTACCTAACAAAATATGGCTATATCTTATATGTATAACATCACATAAGATAGAATCATGATACTTCCCAATCCTAAATTTAATCATGCATTATTCAGTAACCCTAATCTCCCCACAACCATTTAACCAAATAAGTTTATATGGAGATGGATGAGTAGTAACATGCAATGACAATGATTTAACTAGAAGATTAGAAACGGTATTAGAACATGATCCACCATCTATAATCAATAAGAAATTATTATCTTTCACAAGGTACCGAGTATGAATAATATTAATACGTTGTACCTTTGTTTCAGCCATTTGAGAGTTGAGAAGTCTCAGTTACACGAAATTACCTTGTGTTTTTTTACCATGTTCACCTTGATCATTCATGATGATCTCTTCATCTACATGTTCTTTCCTGCTTTACAGTGTTGGCATATCAACATATTCATCTTCTTCTTCTCCCTTATTCAATATAGTCATTATCCAAGCATAGGGGCAGTTATTGCTCAGATGTCCTTGTTCCTTGCAATTAAAACAAGTATGAGCATTGGAAGAAAATGTATTTGATGAAGTAGAAACCGACTTACCTTAAATTTGACTAGATAGTTGATTGGATGAAGTTACTCTTCAAATCAGTAGGTTTAAATAGCGAATTTGAGTATGTTTTGGTCGAGGTTGGGCTTCCCCGGCCACCCGTGTTCAAACTTCTACCCCTCTCTAGACGAATTTGGCCTTCAAAAGTCAGAGATATGTGTGTGACTATCGGGGTCTAAACTAGGGTTTTCTCTAGGCCTTAATATCGACTCAACCAACCTTGCCTTGACCAGCGAATCTTGCATGGATGCATGATGTTGAAGTTTAACTAGAACTTATAGGTTTTCTCTAAACCCTTTAATAAAACGATTCTTCACATGGGCATAATCTTTTCTCATGCAAACTCTTCTCATCACTAACTCAAGATCCTGCCAGTTTTCCACAACAGTTCGGCCACCTTGCTTCATATTAATAGGGTGTTAATGTTTTTCCATCAGATAGGTTTGTGGAACGTGATATAAGTGAAGCTCAATCTTCAATTTCTCCTAGGTAGAGACAGGTCTCTTACCAACAATTTGTCTTGATTCTTTCAGGTTCTTCCAACATTATATTGCATAGTGGGTAAAAAAATACCGTACCACCTTGATCTTCTCTCACTCTCTATAACTTTTAAGTTTGAACAAGTTCTCCATCTACCTCTCCTAGTCCAGATTCTTGACTGGATTGTATTGACCATTGTATCTATGGATATCAAACTTTAAACTCTTGATGTCTCGGGCATAATATAAACTTTTATCGGACCCTAAACTTGGAAATTTTTGGGAATGCATCCTATGGTGAGATGTTCCAACTTTGATCTTCCATTCCCCCTATGGGACCACCTATCAGAATAATGAACTACTTATTCATCTGAACTTTGATTACTGTAGAAGTTGATGACCACTCGGTTGGGATATACATGTCAAGTAGATCGAGGTGGCTAATTCATCGACCCTATGTGACAATCTTTGAACTTTTCTCATGAGGGCATTAATGGCATTTGCCAAACAGTCTACGTTATACTCTCCTTGTTGAATCGGTTAAAGTTGTGTCAGTTCACCCCAAGTTGGTGAAGTCATCATCGAGATGGTTACCACGTTAAACATCGACATTAGGCATTAATGGCCTATTGTTTTGACTTCCAACATAAGGTAGGGCATTCAGATTGCGCGTCATTCATGCTAACTGCTAAGAAGAAACAACTGTTAGTAATAAATGTTCCCTATTTCCTTTTTTTAGTATGGTCACTCACCAAGTGTATAACTCTCACAACTCTCAAGGCAAAGGATAGAACAATTGCATTTCAGTTGTATCACAAGACAATTATGTAACAGGAGTATATTGCAATATAATTCTAATAAATAAAAACATAAACTCTTAAAATTGGCTCCAAACATGGAAATTCATATTTTTAAGAAAATAAGGATCAAAACAAAAGTTGGATGGTTTGAAACGGAGCTATATTGAGTGAGATATGATCAATATAGTAACATTTCAAATAGGCAATAAAAAGTATTGAAAATTAAGGGAACACACCCTAATCCAATTAGGTTTACTACCCAAACCCCAATCCCAAGACCCCAAAAAATTAAACCCTGTCCCAATTAGGTTTTGAATTTCTTACCAAATAGTATTCCTGTCCAAGTACAAACCGAATTCTCTTTCTTTTTCCAACTCAAAACCAACTAGAATTCAAAAATATAACTCTTATCCAAATACAAGTAGAATTCAAATTCAATTCAACCTCAATTATGATTAAATTTCTTGTCCAGACACAATTCAAGTTTTTTCCCTCAACACTAGTAGAATTCAATCACAACATCAATTTTCAAAAATAACCCCCAAGAATCTCAATTCGCAAAACCCCAAATCAAAGTATAATTTTCAAAATTTTATTTCATGTCTTCAAAATGTTTTTGAATAAAAAACTAAGAAATCTGCCTCTCTATTATAAGGAACTTTGAGCTATTCAAGATCGTAAGGATCAAGAATATGGCACTATAACTAGAAAACAAAAATAATTGACTTTTTTAAGGTGTAATCAAGATTTCAAGAACAAATTCAATATCATAGAATCAAAGAACGAATAAAGAAAACAAATAGGATTATAAGCATGCAATAATTTTTTGAAGAGTGGATGAAAATTTTACAAGCACATAAACTGTATAAACTTCTAAAAACTACAACACTGACCGGGAGGTGAAGGTGGATAATACTTGTTAATTCTTAGACCTTTCGACGTCCTCCTGGCTCAAAAATAAAGGTGAAAGCGGATAGTAATACCAACGAATTGTTACTCCCAGGCCCTTCTCTTTCCGTCGGCTCAAGATTCAATCTTCATGATAAGAAATATCAAACAAATGATGGTTAGACAAAAATGAATTTAAAGAATAGTTTTTACAAAATTAAAAACAAGAATGAAACTCCTGTCCGTAGATAGGTTGGGCGCCCACATATAGATCTTTTTAATCTGATACCAACTAATATGAATTCCATACGAAGATTCTAGAGATGGAATATTTTATGGTTTCTTGACTATAACGAGGTAATCTCTCCTTACCTAATCACAGCTGCACAAATTGTTTACTAACTAGAACGCATGATTAGCTCACATATTTCAAGAGTATTACAAACTTAATTAAGAAACAATGGCATGTTATATCTCAAGGAGAAATAACTATAAATTCTGAATATTTGATTGATAAAAGTTGTAATAAAAATTCAGCCATTTCTCCCTTTTTATAAAGAGAAATCGACAACAAAAAAGAAGACTGGATTCTTCCAAAATCTAATTCAAACACGATTTATCTTCTTTGTCCTAAACTAACTGCAACTAAATTTCCTAATCCAATCCTAACAATGACAAAATCTAGACTGCAATTTGCTAGTCTTGGCCCAACTTACACAAGTTAAATCTCTGCCCAAGGCTATTCTTGATAAACTTGCTAACTAACTAACTAGCTAACTAGCTAACCAACTAGCTAGCTAACTTACTAACAATCTAATTAAATTATTATTAATTATAATTCAGCCAAAAATCTACCTATTACAAGGTTCATGCGGTCAAATGGATTTATAAATTTACAAATACCAACTTCTTTCTTTTGGACTTCTTGGTATCTTTGAGCAGGGACATCAGTATGATTTCGGTTGTTGACATCTTCCAATTGGTTTTATGTCAACATTACACAACCTCACTAAAAGACCTAGTGGGAAAAAGAGTATTGTGTTTACCAAAGTATGATAGTCAGTCGTTTCCATGCCATTTGTCATTGACTTGGGCACTTCTTCATGTACTTGAAAAATCAAACCAATAAATGGTCTATCTCTAAGTTTGTTCTTGACTCTTGTCATCAGACCAGTCATGTTACTTAGAGGATCTCTGACATAACCCTTGAAACTTTGATCTAGCTTGCCATGACTTCAGTTATGGAGTTAGCATATGGATTTGTATTTTAATTTTGAAATTAATCATTAAATTTTAGGTTATTTTATTTGATGTTTATGTATATATCAGTTAGTATCAATGTAGAATTTTTAATGTACATGTTCGGGATGATCAAGCCAACTCGTGCTGACCCTGAAGATTATAGTGGCTCGGAAGGAATTCCTCATATCATGTTAGTTTTCCCACATTAATTGTTCCTTAAGAAAAGTGTAGAGTCTCTTACAAGTTTAGTAGTCTTAAAAACAATAACCAGTCCACCAAAATTAGTTGATAAATAAATAGAATCAGCAGATGGATCACATACATTAGAAGCACTACAAGAAACATGACCTTTAATTTCGGTTCTACATGACTTTTTACCTCAGTTTTTAGTCCCATAAAAACTACGGTAAATACTGTCATAGTAAAATGTACAATTTTTACCCCAATTCTGTATTGAGGTAAAAAGTACATTTTACCTCAGTTTTGGACCGACGTTGGCAGGTTTTGTGATTGATGTCGATCTAAGAAGAAAGGCCGACGATGTGAGACTATAGTTGTGACTTTGTTTAGACCGACGTCAGAAAGTATAAGGACCGACATCGACCAAAGAAAAAAGGCAGATGGTGGGAGAGAAAATGTTGTGACTTCGCCTTTGCCGATGTCGGTTTAAATGAGAGGGACGCCGCAGATGCTAGAAATAGACATCGCGTGCTGTGGGGAACCCACGTCATCTGCATGTTAAGGTTGAACGCTGACCAATACGACATTGGTTTTAATGGCCGACGTTGCCAAAAAATGACAACGGTTTATGCGATACCAGTACGGTGTTGTCTCTCCACCGGTTTATGTGATGTCGTAGATTAATCAAGGATACATCGTTTCTGATACAATATTATAATATTGAATATTTGATAACAAAAACAATCGTTCGTAGATAGCCATTAAATTTTATTTAATATTCGATAACTCATGAAATGATTAAACATCATATAACGATCAATTGTTATTCAATTAATGTGGGAAAGAATGACATGTTAAAACCAACAAAACTATAATGCTCCCTCTGTTTCTCTATTATTGGCACACTTATATTTTTGAGTTGTTTATTTTATATTGGCACACTTTCCATTTTTGGTAAGATTTCTTCAATATCATCCACTCATTCTACTTTTTACATTCTACATTCAACTTCATCCACTCATTTTCTTCACCTAAATATAAGCACCTAAACCTATGGTGCCACTTACAGAGAAACAAAGGGAGTATACGTAGTATATTAAAAATAAATGTTAAAATATATAAAATACATAAGGTTGATATGAAATTAAAATATTAATTGTATTGAACCTCCAATGTTTACGTTGAACGACATTAACACTGTCAGGGTGACTAGTGAAATGACAAGTCCATCCATCTAAATGTTGAAAGTCTATCAATAACTCTCTTTGTCATATTATAACCAATACACGGGAAAAAAGAATTTATGTTAGAGTTGTGTAGTCACCAAATGAAATACATATAATATAGTCATACGTAGACGACATTAATCTCATCAAGGAAAAAGTAAATTATCTACGTTAAAGCAACGTCGCATGCATGAGTGATTGATATCGCAAAGTCCAACTTACTAGCGACGTCGGACATCCATAGATATTTCAATCATTTTCTAGACATATGCGACGTTGGCCTTTGTTCGGAACTATGTCGTATGTGCCGATTAACTGTGACCGGCGTTTCACATTCAATCCGTATTCATACGAAAATGTAATAAATGTCCACAATCAGCGTTAATCGAAGCCTTTTTTCTCACTCCTTACAAACATGACATTATCTTGGAAACACTAAAAATATACACTATATAACATGTTACACAATCATCATATTTCATGAAAATATTCAATCTTTGACCAATGAGAATAAAAAACATGTAGAAGGTATGGTAATACAATTGCTAAATGAACATGGGGTGGATGGAAAACTACCTCGATTAATTTGAATTCGGTTATGCTGCATGTTTGGTACTCGTTGATGTTTGAGATAATCAAATTGATTGATTTCTTTAATTGTTGTAATGATGTTAATGGAAATGATGGTGTGGAGTTGGATTGGGAGGAAGTGTGTTGGAGATGAGAAATAAGTGTTGGTCCTGAATATTATTGACATGAAATAGGGTTAGGGGGATTTTGATATCCCTGGAGTGAGATTCATTTCTAGTTTACCCGAGTTGAAAATGTTGAGCTGATTCAACCCGTTCCTCACTTGTACCAGAGTTGAGACGACGCAAAAACCCTAGATAACTGAGTTGGCTGCTACTGGATCTAGGTTGGCCAACTCCGATCCAACGAGACTTAGAAAAACTAGGATCTGGTCGAGGACTACACCTATGGATATTGTTCAATTCGTCGCAACACGTAGTTTCTGAAAAGTAACTTTTTATTTGCCGTTATTATACGTAGGTAAAGATATTAACTGTCGAATATGTGTCTTGTATAATGTGCTAAAAGCACTTATGTCATTTCTGCCGGAGCGGAGGGAGTATAAACTAAAACGGAGAAAACATATGATATCGAGTTCAATCATTATTGCTATTTAATTAAACTGGTGGATGATCTAACTTGGAAATTAAAAGAATAAACGACTGATGAATGATGTATCCATGGGTCCCTAAACTTTTGGTACGTGTAACCTCCCACTAAATTACTTTATACTCCCTCTTTTCCTCAACGAGTTTTGATCTATTTATTTTATTAAAATTAAACTTGACAATCTTTTGTTTCTATATACAGTAAAATATTCAGTAAAATATTGTTTAATTTATCTTAACATTTATTTTTAAATATCAAATCTTAATGCAAAATTGTTATATGTTGATAAAGATGTTGATGATTAAACATAATTATTGAAAATTGTGAAAAATAAAAAGATCATTATTCATGAGATAAAAGGAGTATTTTTATTTTATTATTTTTAATATTTAATACAGTGTTTTATCCAATATTTACTTTTAAATTAAATTTACATATTTTTCTCATATAAATTGAAATGATTAAAATTAAATTACATTAATTGCAATGGATAAGACATATTAAATAGAAAGAAAAGTTAGTTTAGGTCATAGTCGCTTTGAGTTTTGGTTGTAAAGGTATACTATGTGGCAACTAGACTCTAAGAACAAGTGGACGCAGTGATGTAGATTGTCGGCAGCAGTTAAAATCCATTGACCATACGTGTTATTCAAAGGTCCATATCCTTGCATACAATTTCGTCCCAATTCCATCTACAATTTAATTATTTATTTAATTAGAACTTCTTAATTTAAAACATGAAATTATAGAGAAAATCTCTTATGAGACCATCTTACCATAAATTATGGTGAGACGAGGGACTATAATGCATTTTATAGGAAAATCAATGTAAATTCGTGGGTCAAACTATATGGGTCATAATCGGGTCATAAGCAATATATGGGTCAGTCTACACATGTCACTAGTGGAGAATGGAATATTAAAGGCAGAGTTTAAAGGCGAATCTGTTAAATTTTCCAAGAACCGCCTTCTAGGACAGGTTCCAAGCTTGAAACTTCTTGTTTCTGGGCACCCGAAACAATCAAAGGCGGTTCCAGTTCGTTGGAAGGCGGTTTTGGATGAAACCGCCATTGATTGTGTACAATTAAAGGCGGCTGTGCAAAAGTAACTAATAATGTGATAGGTTTCGGGCTCGGAACTGGGATACGAATATAATTCCGAATTCGGAACTTTTGTGGATCAGAGCTGTTGAAAGGACGAGCAATGTTACGCATTCGTAACTTCCTCTAATCGTTGTTCTAACTTCGTAACCTATTCTAGACAATTGGTCATCATCCTTGCTTCCCTTGTTGTCTTATTAGCCTACTATAATATGCCATACCACCATTTTTGCTATTTAAAATCTGTATGCACACTATGAAAAAAATTTAAACTGATCACAAAATAATTTTGCACTGATTAAAATTTTCTAGTACAGTGAATTTAAGATAAGGACATAATACTTCTTCTAGTTTGTTACAACTACAACCAAAAGAAACAAAGTTCCCAACACTCCTAGGAAGGCCTACAACATGTCACACAAATGAGCATCGTTTGAGGCGTGGTGTCTTTGACTTATTGAAGGCTCGCTCATAAACATGTTGTTTTTTCTCAAGCTTCCATAAACGCTTCCTGAGTTGGCATACTTGATCATAAACACGTATGAGGCAATTCTTCATGGTCTTCATAAATCTAGGTTTAGACTCCTCTGCAAAATCATTTTTCAAATAACAATTATTACAAGATAAGTCATTAACGTACATATATTTTGAAAACAATAAATGTACCTTCTTCAACCCTTACTCTCTTGTGAGGTTCAGTCGCATCTATCGTTCGGTGACACCATTTGTTCTCATACATTATCCACTTTTTCTTCCAAAAGTCCTGCTTGTCAAAGTACTTGCAAGCCTTCTCCTCCCCATGAAAAGCCAACATGTTCAAAGCTCACAAGATCAACGTAATCAAGTTGCCATAAGGCAGATTCTTGATTAATCTCTTTGATGTAGCTACACACATCATGTGCTTAAAAATTGCGCTGTCAGGATTAACTTTGGCCCCCTCAAGAATATCATAAGAGTCGAGTAATTTGGCTTGGTGATGCGACTGGGAGTGGGTACTATCGACCGAGCTATTATATCGTACACAATACATTGGTCAATTTCGAGCTCCTTTAGATCAAACGATTTCGATCTACCTAAATCATGAAGATTGCATCTAAAGTACTTCATACAACCTACAATAGGGTCAATACTAGGATATTCATCAATAAGTGGCCATTCTCCCCTATGATAAGCATCATCTGAAGGCCCGTCCTCCACTTGGGGGTAAACATCTTCCGGACCCTTGTAAGGGCATTTAATTAGTTGATTGATAATCCATGGGCTAATTTCAACATTTAACCCATTCACCCTAGTCCAATTACTACCTGAACCCTCAACCTCATGCAAATTGGTATAAATTTGACATATCTCATCAAAGTAAGCCGGTTCATTCAAACTAAGAAGTTTATGGCTATGTTGATCTTCAAAAAACCTAACGGGGTCCTCTAGCCCTATGCTCTTGTACATATTCAAATCTATAACATATCAATCCAATAATTTTCCGGAATTCCTTAAATCATTCAACCTAGTCTGAGCATCAAGAGAAACGAACTTATATTCGTAGCTTGGATTCCTCGGTTGGCTTGTTCTCGTGGATTTGGAACGACGGCTGTTGACCAGTGCATTTGGATTTGAAGAAGACATTATGTGAGGAGATGTTTCCCGCTTGTGTTAGAGTTTGAATTTGATTGGGGGATTGAAGTTCCACTGTCGAAAATTGCTTATGGTTCTTTGAATGAACCTCGACTGGAGTTTTTTTAAATATAGGGCGAAGGATTCCAAGCTCAGAACAAAGTCGTGGTAATTTATCATAGGACCAATTTTTAGTTCCTAATATGGACCCATTTCATGGCCTTTATTGGGTTTTATCAAAAAAATGATTCAAACCGTCAAGATTGGCAGATTTTTCCCTGAAAGTGCATAGAGGTTGGAACTTAAGTTTTGAACTCGTAACATAGATGTTCATGCTTTCATAATGGGGTTCAAATTTTCTTTCGAGATCGTAACTAATATATGGAAAAAAATTTAAAGACAAAGAGAGTTGACTATGATTAGTTAGGTTCCTGAAAATGGAAAAGATGTCGGAACTTAAGCTCCGACCTCATCATAGCTTCTTCCGTGGTTTCATAATGTGCCTCAGAAGCTCTTCCAAGTTTGTAACTAATATTTGGAAAAAAGATTAAAGACAAAGAGAGTTGAAGATGATTAAAATAAATTTAAAAAAGAGGTCAAACTTATGTTCCTAGATCGTAATTGTTGATATTCATTCCTATAGCTTACACTTCAACTTATTCAAATTGGGTTTCGAATTTTGAACATCTTTTGGGAAGACATTTGTAAAGAAAAGACAGAGTTCCACTATCGGAATCTCTTCGTGAAGTATGGTAATTCCATCAGATACTGCTTTCAGTTCTACTACCATATTTCTTACTTAAAACAAATAGATTAGGGGAGACTTGAATACTTGATGAAGGACAAGATCTAAAACAAAATATAACATTGAGCTCATGGTCATTCAAAAAGTTAATGACAAATATTCTAAACAAAAGGTTTTCAAATACTCAACTATTACATTCCAACAAATTATTTTAAAATCCATGACCAATCAACTTAAAATTTAGTAGTCGGTATTCTCAAGGTCAGCATCTCCGTTCTCAGCGGGTTCAGTCTCTGTCTCATCGTCCTCTGAATCTTGAAGTTGTGCATACCCCCATTGTCACTAAGCACAATGTGGAGTCTGGTCGATTCTATGATTTTTTCATGCCTAGCTTCGGCCGCGGCTAGCTCTGCATTAGCGGCACTGACTTCAGATCAAAGACATGAAATGTACCATTTGAAGGTACTCATCCCCGAACCTCAAATGCCTAAAAAATACAACCATTGTCAAAACATATTAAAGGAAGTTAAAAAAGGGAATATAAATAAAATTGATTTTTTTAATACTCACAAGATGGAGATGACTCTGTCTTCCCCATCGCGGCTTCCTCCCTCTCTTTTCTACCCTAACGGACAACCCGAGAATTGTACGCTGTACATATACACAATCATTGTTCAAACACAAACGCTCGTGGTTAAACCAGGTCTCATCATAGTACTCTAACCACAATGGTTTGTCGATGGGCACAACCTTCCACTTCTTGATCAACCGTGATCATGCCAACATATGAAAGATGCGGCCTTCAACATATACATTAGAATCGTATAGCCCGAGTTAAGCTTCACACCCTCCATAACGTAGTAGAATAACTTGAGGTCTCCTATTGTAGGCTCACATGCATGGTCCCCCTACGGTAGGACATATTGATAATCCACTCATAAACCAACCTACTCTCAGCAGATAACACCCCCACATCGTAGCTCTCTCTGCCTTCCCCGGTCTCGATCTGGACCTATTGAAATATTTTTTATCCATAGATGCCGGGCACAACGGGGTTACCTTTGTAACCCTGGGAAAATTTTGTTGATGGAAAATTTCTATAGCCCCCCCCCCTTGATTGACATGCTTTAATTTAGTAGGGTCAGTGTATTCACAACTTAGGACATCATTTATTGAATACTTTGTAATGGGTATTGTCACACCGTTTACGATTGTCTGGTTCTTATTACTACTACAATGTCCTAAGTTAGCCTAAAATTGTAGGACTCATCATAATGGACGGGTTCATCTAAAATGACTAATTTTTTAAAAACCGATGACTCAAATTTACTAATCAAATTCCCTAGACCTAGTTGCATGAAATTTGATGCACGCATAACTTTTGGGTTAGTTCATTTCTTGCAATTGAATGCCTTATACCTATGCTTGGTACCCGGATTGAAGAATCATTTTGCTGGTTCGGGTTGCTCCTGAGTTGGTTGCTGACTACTGGTTGATGCATTCTCACGTCCACCGCTCGATTTACTGCCGCGATATCGAGGACTCATTGGCTAGTTAGTTAGGAGAAGAATGTGTAGGGGTTATGAGTTCACAAATACAGAGGAAATTGGAATTCAGGGATTTAGGGTTTTGAAATGGTATTTAAACCCGATCCTTTATATATATATGTGTGTGTGTGTGGAAATGAGTTTTGAACTCATAACAAATTATGTCGTATTTCACAAAGAAAATATGTAGTTCTGAGTTCGGAAATTATTTCGATAACCATTCAGAGTTCAGGGCAATAAAGGCAGTTTTCAAATGCGTAATTAATACCCATTTGTTTTGAGCGCAAGTTCCCCCCCCCCGTTTTTCCTCCAAAAATTCTCCCAACACCTTCATCTTCAA
>JAULKK010296098.1:0-12918 GCA_032355705.1 Rubia peregrina
ATTATGCATTTTTTTTTAAATTTTCTTCAGTGATATATAAATATGTGTATATATATACATATTTTATATAGATATATACTAGTATATATATATATGTAGATATATATTTATATAGATATATATATTACAATGAGCTATTTATGGTTTTAATTTTATCTTAAGATGTTATATATTTTAACAAGTTATTGTTGATTATATATAGTGAAGAATTAAAATCAATAACATATTATAGTATTAGTATAAGTTATAATTTATTATATATAGTGAAGAATTAAAATCAATAACATATTATAGTATTAGTATAAGTTATAATTGATTATATATAGTGAAGAATTAAAATCATTAGCATATTATAATATCAGTATAAGTTATAATTTATTATATAGCAAAATATTAAATTAGTATGATATTTTTAGACAACTTAGGTTTATGTTAGTCAAAATGACTTTAATATCCCTAGTTGGCAGCACCATCCAAAAAACAAACAATATCTATTATATGGTGTTTGTGATAAATTACTTTTAATTATTTAATAGTCTTTTTAAAACAACTTAATTAAAGTAGCATTTGTTATATTTTTAAGTAGCATTTGTTATACTTTTAATTATTTTATTAATCTTTCTTTACTTTCGAAATAAATTAATATTATTTATAAGCATAAAGAACTGCCATAAATAACTCTTCTTCTTTTTTCTAATTCAAATTGTCTCTATGATACGGGTTTATAGGGTTCTCATCCATTTTCTATAAAGCTCAAATTTTCTCCAATGTGCGATGACAACATGTGATATGAGATAAATTCATTTACACTGTGACACTAATTAAATATTACAATACCAATATAAAGTCTCAATGGCAATAAACAAGACATACACAAAGACAAAAATCCACATTGCAATCTTAAACAAAAACTTATGTGTCAAATGAGAAGGGCAAACGAAGTTTCTTACCATAAATAACTCGTAATTATACGATCTCTATTTCTTATGGTTAGAGTCTCTTTTTTATTTGCAACGCAATTTAATGATCACAAAGTCACAAAATCACACAGTCACAGTCTTTTTTTTAATCAAAACATCCAATGAAAGTGGACGGGAGTAGTTTATTAGGCTCTCCACACCTTGGATAAATCTCAAAATATTTACTTGAAAGTCTTCTTAATTTAACCGACTAATCCTTTTATATATGATTCTTGTAGATTGATCTTCACCCCTTGTGTTAACCAGACCAGATGTCTAATAGGATAAGGTGAAGCTAAATTTCGACATGAAAGTGATCCAAAATAGTAGTCTAATGTTCGAAGAATTCTGGGACTATTTCTTGTATTGCAGCTAGTAGCTTCAGAATTTTCCATTCTTCCTCTGTGAAGGATGTTGTGCTATGCTTCCTGTGATGTAGCCGTTCTGATGGAAGGGATCCCCAATTGATCTGCCAAGATTGTTGCCTTTAATGCCTGCGATCTCTCTGTTGTTAGAATAATGGTGATATCCGGAGAGTGGTTGATTGGAGATCTTGCGAGAATGTGGGCAGCTCTGTTTTGTTCCCTGAAAGTATGTTCCAGGGTGACCTGTTTATCACCTACAATTGTCTAGATCTTCCATAGATCCCTCTGAACCTTCCACAGAGGTCTTGTTATTTTTTGAGACTGTTGATTGCCTGCAATGAATCAGATTCTGCAATGAGAGGGAACTGTGATTGAATGCTTCCATATCATCTTATCATCGTGTTCATATAAGCCAATTGGTACCTGCAATTTGTGAATGACATGTAATGGCAGACCTAGAGCTAGGTGTTGTGTGTGTAATGCCATGTTATTCTGGAATTTAGCTACAGTTAGATAGGGTAGATACATGTCTATGTCATTGTTCCAAAGGTCTATCAAACTGCCTAAGCCAGACCATTATGCTATCCAGAAGCTTACCTGACCTTTCCCTACTAATTTTTTGTGTGTTTTGGGTAGCTAGTTGAGTTACTTTGCACTCTTTTCCATGAATCCGAGTTGTGGTGAGATTTAGGAATAGACCAGATGGAGTGTCCATGCTGTAAATTCCACCACAGTTTCAGAGAGAAACTTGTGATAAAATCATGGATGGATATGAATCCCAATCCATTTTTCTGAAACTGGATAACTCATTTTTTTAGAATGTCTTCCAGTGTCTATGTGTGTCTTCTGTTTTCCCCCATATAAAAGCATTGAAAAAAAGTTCAATTTTTTCTATGAAATGGGCAGTGGGGGACATTATACTCCATATATGAATGGGAATGGATGCCAGAGTGTGCTTGACTAAAATTATTTTACCCGCTGGAGATAACCACGTGTTATTCCAGTGTGAAATTCTGGAGTTAACTTTCTCCACAATTTCGTTGAAGTGCACATTCATCTTACTACCCTTGTAAATCTTAACTCCTAGATATTTGAAGGGAAATGATCCTTCTTGCATTCCAGTGAGTGAATGGATTCTCTGTTTGGTTACAGAGCTAGTCTTGGACCCAACATTAAAAAAACACTCTTTAGATATTTAACTTTTTGACCCGAGGCTAATTGGTAATGCTTCAAGAACTCTATGAGTTTAGTGCAAAACCTCTTAGTTCCTTTCAAGAAGATCACCGTATCATCTGCATATGATAAGTGAGATAAACTGAAATCATTACCAGGGACTGAAAAAAGGGCTAGCAGATTTTCTGTAAACATAGTCTTTAACCCACAATTGAGCAGTTCTGTTATGAAATTAAATAGGGTAGGAGAGAGAGGGTCTCCCTTTTTGAGACCCCTGGAGGAAAAAAATCATGGGGACAGCCATTGACCCAGACTAAGAAATATTCCGATTTTATGTTGCTCATGATGAGTTTCACAAAATGGCCATGGAATCCATACTTTAGAATTAGGGAGTTGAGCATTGACCGGGACACTTTATCGAATGATTTGGTCATGTCCAGTTTGGCTATCACATTAAGACCCCGAGTTGGTTTATCTAGCATTCTAACAGCTTCTTGCATCACAAGAATGTTGTCAGAGATGCTTCTGCTCTTGATAAAAGCCGACTGCTCAATTGATACACATTTACTAACCAGTGGATTGATCCTGTCAGCGAGAATTTTAGAGATAACCTTATTGCTGAAGTTTGTTAGGTTAATCTCTGCTTTTTTTAAAAATGTTTTCTAACAGATTCTCGAATTGATCTCTGTTCTAGATTTTTAAATCCTATTTAAACCTCTTAATTTAAGACTAAATCCTATCATTCCCTTTTCATGTTGCTGTTTAGACCTGGATTCTGAGAGAGTTTCCCTGAATTGTGGCCTCCTTATCCACATTGACTGAAACCTGAAGACCTTGGGTTGTGTTGGTTGCGGTTCTGTACATGTTAGCAAGAGAGGTGAATGGTCTGATGTTAGTCTACCTAAGACCTGGATCGATTCATTACCAAATTTAACAAAGAAATCCTTGTTAACCATTGTTAGATCTAATCTTTTGCAAAAAATCTAACATGTTGTTAGGATTTTGATGGCATTACCTTTATATTCAGCAATTGTTCTGGTGACGTTGAAGTCTCCAGTGAGGATTATTGGAACAGTAGAAGAAGACAGTTAGAAGTTATGTCATCAAACATTTTGAGTCTATGCGTCCTTAAATGTTTACCATAAACAGATATGAGATTAAGCATCTCATTTGTGGTAGTGTCAGTTATAGCAATGTGTGTGTATTGGTCTTTTTGTGAGATCACATTTCCTAGGAACCTGTCCTTAACCATTGTCCATGTTCTGCCATCTTGAGATGGAAAACCTTCTGTAAATCCTAACTTCTTAACATAGATTTCTAACTGATCCAAGTTTTATTTTGTTTCAATTATAACCAGGATAGATATATGGTGCATCATAATAAGCTTTTGTAATCTAATCAGGGATCCCTGAATTCCTCTCAAATTCCATGTCAGAGGGTTAACAGTCATTGATAACCTTGTCTTTTGCTTTCATGTGTGTAATTATCACATTATGTGATTTGAAGAAATTTCTAACCTTATTAGGTGGCTCATGCATACCTAGTGAGGCTTGATGTGGTGATAGGTCCTCAGTTTGGAGCTGAATCTGTTCCAGTCCTACATTTGTTTTTCCATGTACAGATGGATTGCTGGTTGATTAACTGACCAAGGTTACTTCTTGACTGATTTATGCCTTTGTTGTTTTCATTTCTGCAATTGGTGCATATCCCGTTGCTGCTCTTATGTTCATTCGTGGGCGAGGTACCTGGGTAAGATGAATTTTTGAGAGAAAGTTAGTGCTACAATCCTTTAAATCCTGTAAATATTTTTTCTTATTCAAAATTAGAGGGGGTTCAAAGGAATCCTGTGTGAAGATTGACATATTATCTTTTGATTTCCAGTTGTTATGATTCATGACTGATGAGTTTTTTTGCCGTTGATTTTGCTTTTCCTTTTCCTGCCAAAGTAGTCTCAATTCTTTAGTCTTGTTTTTCTTTTCCTACGACAGTATTCTCCATGTTCATTCCTTGTTCTGTTTGCTCTTCGATTGGATGTTCTTTTGGTTGATCTTCCTGTGTGTCAAGCACATAAACATATACTTCATGATCCTGGGATTGCACCTGTATCTGCAGAGGAGAAACAGAAGGGTTTTGCACAGGAGCAGCCGAGGAGTTTCCTTCAGCTGCTTTTACCTTTGAAGAAACAGGTTGCCATTTTTCGTTTTCTTTAGCTGCAATAGGAGTTGTTTTTTGGTTTTGGGCTATTTTCTCCTCGGGTATTCCACAGTCCGAGACTTTATGGCCAATTTTACAACACTTAATGTAGTAATTTAGAAGGTCCTCATAGTGAATAGGGTACCATTTACTATCTCTGATTTAACCAAACCTTATTCTATCAGGGAAAGGACCAGTTAGGTTCATTTCCACAAATATCCTAATGGTCGAAGGTCTGGATTGATTAATGGTTGGGGGATCAGCAAATATTAGTTCTCCAAGTCTAGCTGCTATAATTGGAATTGCTTCCTTATGCAAGTAATAAGTTGGAGGGAAACTAATGTTCAAGCATATTGGTACAAGTGGTGGTTCCTCATTAACATCAAAGGTTTTTGTCCATTTTAAGACTTTCATATAACTTCCCCCTATATTCTAATTTTTTTTAATCCAGCACCTTTGTATATCTTCCTCATGATCAAATTTTATGAAGATATGCCTATGATCTAGGGCAGTAATGACAGCCTCACCCTTAAAACCTATTTCTTTGAACTGAAATCGAATGTATTCAAGAGTCGGCCTACCTCGTGGGAATTTTCCGACCAAGTGGAGCTTGAATGGTTCTGATAGGAGCTCTATCTCAGGGTCATTGAATAGCACCGCAATCTCTCCCTTGAATTCCATGGTTGGATTCAGCTGAAAGCTTGAGGGGAATTGCAAATTATGTCAGTTTTTAGGAGTAGGATTAGCTAGTATTTCGATGTAGGTAGGGTGGCTCCCACCTGAGGGTGGAGCCTCCATGGTTATGGGAGTTTCTTCCATCAGTAGATGGCGGGTGGTGGTGGTGTTGATGTGAAATTATACCGTTGTGGGCGGAGATACGATGGCGTTAGAGTTGAGAATAAAGGTAGATAGAGATGAAGGTAGAGAGAGGTCAGAGAAAACTTTTTCCAGTAATTTTTTTTAGCGTCTGCCACTAATTTTGGCATTGAAATAGTATAATGCCTAAGTTATTATGAAACAACTATAGATAAATGTATACTCTTATTTAGGATATAGTAGGATAGTATTGTAATTGTGTTATACGTCCCTGCATTATACATTAGCATTTCCAAATCTTTGGTTTTTTTATTGAAAGGGATCTACACCCTGATTGGTGCGAGTCCTAGATTCTTAAGCCTTAGTCAAGGCAAATCTATTTTGCTCGGCATTACCGTCCCACCCGATTCTGCACATTTTTCTTTTTGGATTTTCCTAGACAATTATGCACATTTTCCCTATTAAGAAAGTTTTTATGTATCATTTGAAAAAAAAACCTTAAAACAATTGAAAATTACTCCAAAAACCTCACTTACTCCTCACCTCATAGAAACTAACTCTCACCTCCCAATTCTTCTTCTCATCCCTCACATTTCTCTCTCTCTCTCTCTCACACATATTTCTCACATTTCCCGATCTTCATATTCAAATTCCAAAGACCATTCCCAATCTTCATTAGTAAAATTTCATCTCCAAATCCCTTGCTTGAAAATCTCATTCCCATCTCAAATCCCCAAACTCTTCTTCTCTCCTCCCCACTACCTGTTTATCCTCGGCACCAATACCTCCTGAAATTCATGAACCCATTTTCTTTCTGATTCCCACTGTCGTTAGCATAGAGCCCACCAACGGGTTGAAAAAAGAGACGGTGGTGAAGAAGCAATGTTCAAAGGCAGGTTAGTAGTTTAAGTGGGAATCAGGCGTCGAGCACGAGGTGAGGTGAAGATAGAGACACTGGGAAGAGGTGAGGCGGGGGAGAGGTGGAAGAGAAGCGGAGAAGGAGGACATGTGAGGCGGAGGAGGCGGTGGTTCTGGGTGAGTCAGGGATGCTAGGAGATGCTGAAAGTGGTGAGGCGAAGATGCTGGGAGAGGTGAACCGGAGAAGAGATAAGGTAGGGGAGAGAAGAAGAAGGGGTAGAGGCGGAGGAGGAGGTGGAGGATCAGGGGAGGAAGAAGACCAGATAGTGAAGAATAAGGCATGGGTAATTTCAACTTTTTGCACATAAAAAATATAAACATTCTCTTCTCCTTGTAGATTTTGCTGGGACCGAGGGAGTACATGGTTGTACTCTTGTTTGTATTCTCGGTTCTTATTGATGTCCAACATAGCATTTTTCACATCTCTCATGTAGATATGGAGGGATGTGCAGCGGCGTTTCTAGGAAAGACCGACGCAATTTATTCAACTTCTGTTTCTGGGAGATCGGGCAGTTGTAGGATGGACAGCCACCTATAGGTGGGGGAAGAGGAACAGCCTGGTTCTTCTTTCTTTTTCAAAGATCAGAGTCGGATTAAAGGATCTCCTCTGCGAGACACAGCCCTAGGGTTATGGGGAAAGATATGGGAAGATCATAGCAGCCAAAGCCGGTGGAATTTTATGGAGCAATCAAAGAATTTTGGCAAAATAGAAGATCACAAAGAAAAGGCTGGATCAAGAAAATGGGGGGTACTAAGTGTTAAGTGTAAGGACAAGTTAATTTAGAAAGGGGTCTTTAGTATTCTCTTATTTATTACTTGTATCTACTATTTAGGAAGCCAAAGAAAGGTAGTGGGTAAGGTGCATGTGCACATGTGTAAAGTAATGAAATATAACTGTTCATTCTCGTTAATTTTACAATTACAGACTTAGAAAAGTTAACTTAAAATCTTATAATGTTGTGGGCTTTTAAAGTATTGACTTTTGCCATGTACTCCCCCCGTCCTAGCTATTTTTTTTGGAGCAAAGAGGAAGTATTTTTAAGAGTCCATTATTTAATAATTTCTTGCCCATGTGCTATGCTGGTGAGGTGCCTTAATTTTGTTTTCCTTTTCCATTTAATTTCAGCATAAAAATGAATAAAAATTGTTCAAAGGGGGAAATAAAGTGAAGAGTGCAAAAATAACTGAGACGTCCCAAAAAGGAAAGAGTGTAAAAATAGTCGGGATGGAGGGAGTAAACATTTAGCTATAATGGCAACGTTTAAACTGCATATTTATACTACTTGCAACTAGTGTATCACTCTTTTCTTCTCATTGGCTTTAATTTTTGTATTTGTGCTCCAGTTGGGAAAACCTTTTCGATGATGTCTAATTTTGGGTATGATTAAAGATTGGATTGCTGATATGATTTCATTGTGTCTCATAAGTTCTAGTCTTCTAGAGAAATGTTTTGAGTTTCTTGGTTTAGTTCTTCCCAAGTAAAAATCTGCAAATCATTACAGTTTTTTCTTCTTCTAAGCTTGATGGTTAAAATCTGAGGGTTAGACCGTCCCTAGAGTTCATCAAGCACCACTTTAAGAAGATCAGCTTCAAGGGGGAAGCGATAATCACGACACTGGACAGAAGGTATGTCTTCATCAAGTTTGATCTTGATAAGGATATTTAACAATGCTGGATAAAGAGGAATTAGAATCTCGGAGGTTCAATTATGAAAGTCCTAAATTGGACAAAGAATTTTGATGTGAAGGAGGAACCATCACTGGTTCCAATCTGGCTGACGGTGGAGTTCCCGCCGGCGTACTACATACATTCGGACTCAATTCCACATATTGCTAGCCGTCTTGGAGAGCTCATATTTGCTTACCAACCCACCATCAACTATACGAGGCTATCCACAATCCGTCTCTGTATGGAAAAGGATCTCACGGCTGAATTCTCATCAAGAATCAGGTTGGGCTCAACCAAAGAGAGCAAGTGGTACGATATTAAGCACGAAGACTACCCCCAAATATTGTTGTAAATGTGTCAAGACTGGACATCCCACATCAGAATGTGGAACCTTCAAGCGAAGACCTCAAACTAAGAAACTAGCAGATAATTGGGTTCCAGTATCTGTCATAAAATTGATTCAAAGGAGCAATCAGTAAAGGGGGATAAAAAAGAAGCATATGAAGCAGAGGTTTTCCAAGATGTTGTTGAAACCATTGAGAGAGCGATCCAGTAATACTGGACAGAGGCAGAGTTATCAAAAACAATTAGGCAAAAAAATGGGAGGAACATGAACTCCACAAACCAACCAAGGAAAACACAATATGACTATACAGACCAAGCTTCAATGATTAGGAAGAGAAACTTCTCATACTGGCGATCAGTGGATGATCTACAGATCATCCACATCAAGGATCATATCCTTTTTGTTAATGCCTATAATACAACTGATAGAAATGTTACATTTGCCAACCTCAGTAAATTCCATAATACTCTACTAACAAAATTTAAACTGCAAGTTCAAACTGCTGGACAAACTGCTGGAAATGGTCAGGGGGTTTCACAAACAGATTGGAAGGAGCTGATGGTGAAGAACCTTTGCCTCATTCTAAAAGGGATGCAGATGATAACCAGGAAACTAGATGTGACAATTCATCAGGTATTCCTAGACTCAAACCTCTAGATATACAGATGAGTTTCTTTAACTCTCCTAATAAGGTTACCACTAGCTTGAAAGCTAAAAATAAACCTTCTAATGAATCTTAAAATACTCATGTGGAATGTTAGAGGGATATTGCTTCTAGGTTGAGACTACAAAAGCTAGTTTATACTCACAGGATTGACATCTTAATAATCATTGAGACAAAACAGAAAAATGATAAAATGGATTTTTTAGGAATCAGTTAGGGTTTGATAATGCTATGTGCACACAAGATTCAAGAATATGGGTGTTTTTTAGGAACAACCTAATTCCCACACTTATGGTTGATAACCAAGATTTTCTTAAAATACTGGTTATCAATTCAGAACAGAATGTAAGATTTCATATTATTGTTATTTATGGTAAACATAATAGACAACTGAGATCACAAATGTTCCAGTCATTAACACAGCTAACTGAGGCTAATCCTATACTTGTAATTTATGCTGGAGATTTTAATGTAATTAGAACCATCTCAGAGTATACGGGCAGTAGCACACCTAATCTTAATAGCTTATTAGACTTTGATACATATATTCAATCCACATGCCCAAATGATCTAAGAAGTGTTGGAAATAAATTTACATGGACTAATGGTAGAAGGGGGGTAAATAGAGTGTGTAAGAGACTTGATCGTATATTGTTTAATGTAAAGTGGAGTGACCAGTACCCAAATACATATGTACAAGTGCTAAATAGGACTCCCTCAGACCACTCACCACTATTATTAGATACACACATTCAGGAAACTTTTGCCCCAAAATATTTTAAATTCCATAAAATGTGGCTAGAAAGAGCAGACCTATATGATGTGCTTTAGAAAAATTGAGAGATTAGTGTAGAACAGCAGGGCATGATAGGCATCTTATTGAAACTTAAAAGACTTAAAAATGCTCTCAAAATCTGGAACAGAACCAATTTTGGAAATATCTTTCATAATATACAGAAAATGGAGACTAAGGTACAGGGATTAGAGATAGCATATGATCAGTACCAAACAGATCACATTCTTAATCAACTAGTCCAGGCCAAAGTAGAGTTAAACCAACATCTTAAGAAGGAAAACCTGTATTGGAAATAGAAATCTAGGATGAAATGGTTGCAAGGAACTGACATGAACACAATTTTTTTCCATAACTTTGTCAAAGATAGACAATTATTTTCCTTATACCTAAAACTCATACCCCCGCTACCTTATTTGACTACAAGCCCATCTCTCTATCTAATTTTAGCAACAAAATCTGTTCAAAAATTCTTGTTGAGAGAATCACAAAGGTCATTGATAAATGTATCTCTGTGGAATAGAGTGCTTTTATCCCGGGGAGAGAAATTGGTGATAATATGCTTGTCATGCAAGAGATGGAAGGACTTTTAGATAAGAGAAATCAATCCCTTAACCTTATTGCAAAGATAGACAGGTCCAAAGCATTTTATAGAGTATTTTGGATGATGTTAAATTCCTTAATGCTGCAAAAGGGGTTTCATGGTCATTTTGTTAGAGTAATTCTATCTAACATATCTGTTGCTTACTTTTCTATACTTATCAATGTGATTCCAAATGGTTTTTTCAAGGCTTCAAGAGGTCTCTAACAAGGAGACCCCCTGTCACTGATACTATTCAACCTCATTACTGAGGTACTGAATAGAGGTGTAAAATTCATGTTCAGGTGTAAATTGATAGATCCATATAATATCCCAGGAACATCCATGATCTCACATCTATCATATGCAGATGTTATTGTGACCTTTTTAAAGGCAACAAATAAAACCCTCAAAAACCTGATACAATTCTTATCACTTTATGAAAAATCCAATGGGCAGAGGGTTAACTATACTAAAATTGCCTTCTATGTTGGAAATAAAACAAACATGGAAACCAGGGATAGGATTTATTATATTACAAAAATGTCATAGGGGATCTTTCCTTTTTTGTACTTGGGAGTAACCATCTTTAAGGGTAGGAAATTAAATGTATATTTCCAGCAATTATTTGAGAGGATAACTGCTAAGGTACAAAACTGGAACTCAAAGCTTCTCAATCAAGCTGTTAAAACAACTCTAGTCAAACATGTATTAGCTTCCATCCCTCAAAACACTTGGTGTGTTATGGAACCTACATCATCAGTGGTCAGTAGACTAGAACAGGTTTGTTTAGACTTTATATGGAGAAGTAACAAATATGGTACCCAGAAAAGACATTGGAGGGGATGGGATAGATTAAGCTACCCATACACAGAAAATGGACTGCGGCTTAGGGATTTCACATCAATCATAGATAGTTTCTCTCTAAAATTGTGGTGGAAACTATAGTTAGGAACCACCTATGGTAAAAAAATGGTTTGATCTATGCCTAAATCTACAAGAACCTCTAACCCCTGGAAGAGAACCATAAAAATCTCTCAAACTACTTTGGATAACTCTTTTGTTCTTATTGGTAAGGGCAACTGTCATTTTTGGACAGTAAACTGGACTTAGTTAGAATGCCTGGAAGATTTGTGGGATAGTGAAATGGAAATTCCATCGCCATATCACTGTGAAAAAATTACAAGAACAAAGGAACCTATTGATTAATGAACTGAGATGCATGATTAGAAATAAGAAGCTACATTCAGCATCTTTGGAAAAGGTATGGAACAAACTCTTGCCTAGAAAATTTTCTTTTTTATGCTAGAGAATGATCAATAACATGCTGCCTTTAGGTGATATATTGGGAATGATAAGGATAGTTGATGCATGAAGGTGCTCACTATGTTTTAATGAAGCTGAAACAATAAACCATATGTTTAAACACTGATGCATCTTTCAAACCTTCCATACCTTCCAAGGATGGGATTGTAGTTAGGAATGTAGAGGGAATGGAAATATTTCTGGGTGGAGATATAGTTACATAGGCATCTCAGGCAACTGAGGCTGAATTATTAGCTCTAATCTTTGGCGTAGAAATTTGCATTCAGTACAATTTCATGCCACTGACTATACAAACTAACTGTTTGCACATCTGCAACCTTGTGAAACCTGGAGCTATTTGGCCGTGAAGATCGACATCCAAAATATGGAAGCTGCAGAAGCTTCTAGTCCAATGCAATGCTTCTATCATCCATGTATTCAGGGAACAGAACACAGTTGCACATGAGCTGGCAAAGATGACAGTAACAAGAAGAATCCAGAGTAAAAAGGTATGGAATTGAGAGACTTTGATGATCATGCAAAGGCTGTTGTAAATGGAGACAGATTGGGAATTATCAACTTCAGAACCAGCTCTTAAGAGACAAACTACATCGTACACCATATAGCTTGATAGTTGTTTTTATCACATATCCTAATTCAAATGTGTATAGATCTATTGATTATCTGGCTACCCTTGGATTACCACAGGGGTGGAGGTCTAAGAGGTAGAAACATATTCTCTAGAACGTATTTCTTGGATAGTCGCTTTTGTCTTAGAAGTGCGACACCATCATACTTATTAGATTAGGAACTTGTATTCAATGATTTATTTTGGGTACAGGTTTGGGGAGGCTAAAAAATACCCCACCAACTGGGGGTTATTTTTTTTAAAAAAAATTTCTTAGTTGTCGGTATGAGATATTCCATGTTTTGGGTTTTTTAATAGTAAGTTAATTAAACATGGCATATAGTTCCTTAAAAAAAATATGGCATATAGTTTTAAAATGATTTGCACCATATATGTTTTCTTTTCCCAAGCACCATATAATAGAAATTGTTTACTTTCTGTCAACCGGGGATATTGAAGTCATTTTGACTAAGCTAGACCAAATTTATCTAAAAATAACATACTAATATT
>JAULKK010296107.1:0-12918 GCA_032355705.1 Rubia peregrina
TCTAGTTTACAGAAGTCTGATTTACTTTCTGTTTCATCTTTATTGCCCAAACCGCAGACCTGTGCCTCTTGTATTATTGCTCGAGGTCAACGGTTAGCTTTTGTTGAGAACCATAAACGTGCTGAGCATGTACTTGATTTGTTTAATTGTGACTTGTGGGGTCCTTCCCCTATTATATTGGTGAATGGTTTTTCGTACTATGCATTATTTGTGGATGATTTTTCCCGCTTCACTTGGTTGTTTCCACTTCGTCGCAAGTCCAATTTTATTGATACTTATCTCCAGTTTGAGGCATTAATCGAGAATCAATTTTCAGCCAAAATAAATATTTTTCAAAGTGATGGCGGTACGGAGTTTCTGAATACTCTTCTACGATCTCATTTTGCTGCTAAAGGTATCCATCACCATATTTCGTGTCCCTACACGCCGGAACAGAATGACCGAGCCGAGAGGAAACACAGGCATGTTGTTGAGATGGGTCTCACATTATTGTTCCACTGGCATCTTCCTATATCTCACTGGGATGATGCTTTTTCCACATTTGCTTACACGATCAACTGACTACCCACTCCTGTGCTTCACAGAGCTTCTCCTTATGGGTTTCTTTATGGTCGTGACCCCATCTACTCAAATTTTTATCCATTCGGATGTCGGGTCTTTCCTTTTGTTCACCCTTATGTTGAGCATAAGTTGGCTCCCGTAGTCTACCGTGTGTTTTTATCAGTTACAGCTCACAATATAAGGGTTTTCAGTGTTTTGATCCATCTAATGGCAAGGTTTATGTTACGCGCCATGCTCATTTTGATGAGACATTTTTCCATTTGCCACGGCTTCGACTTCGGTCTCGGGCTCTCCTCCATCGGTGCTTGATGTCTCCGCATTTCTTGATCCAAACTCTGAGTCCCCTTCTACGCCGCCTGTTCATGAGACCACACCGGCGCCATGCCTTCCCTGTGCAGACTCGGACTCGACTTCTCGGCCAGTGGTCCAACGTCCGCCAGCACCGACACCTTCTCCGGTGGCATCGACTGTTCGCTCTCCAGTTGGTTCCCAGTCTCCAACTTCCTCGGTTGGACCATCTCCTATTGCTTCTCCAGACCCTCCGCCACCGAGTTTTCCTTCACAACCTCGGACTCATCGGATGACTACCAGATCTTCCACTGGGGTGATTCAGCACCGGGACTACTCGGACATTCTTGCCCACGGGCTTACTGCAGCTTTACTCTCTCAGTCTGAGCCCACTGATTATCGCACTGCACTTCAGGATCCGGCTTGGGTTTCTGCCATGGATGACGAGATGGCTTCTCTTCGGGGTCAGCATACTTGGGTTTTGGTGCCTCGTCCCTCGGATGCTAACATTGTTGGTTCCAAGTGGGTCTATCGCCTCAAGTATCGACCGGATGGCACTGTTGAGCGTCATAAGGCCAGACTTGTGGCACAAGGTTTCTCACAGATTCCCGGTTTTGATTTTGACCACACTTTCAGTCCTGTGGTCAAGGCTTCTACCGTCCGGACAGTTCTTGCCATTGCTACTATGCGTGCATGGCCGCTTCATCAGCTAGATGTCAAGAATGCCTTTTTGAATGGTGTTCTTGACTCTCCGGTTTATATGAAGCAACCGGTTGGTTATCATGATCCTGTTCATCCAGACTATGTTTGTCGCTTGCAGAAGGCTATCTATGGTCTTAAGCAGGCTCCTCGAGCTTGGTTCCATCGCTTCAGCACTTATTTGACTCAGCTCGGTTTTCAGTGCAGTTCTGCAGACACATCTTTGTTTGTCTTCTCCAGAGGTTCTTCGTTGCTCTATCTTCTGGTCTATGTGGATGACATCATTCTCACGGGCAATGATTCCACTCTTCTTCAGAAGTTCATTGATCGGACGCACCGTGAGTTTGCGATTAAGGACCTTGGCGCACTACATTACTTTCTTGGCCTTGAGGTAGCACCTACATCTTCAGGTTTACTTCTTGGACAGGCAAAGTATGCACGAGATATCTTGACACGTGCCAAAATGTCGGATGCCTCTCCAGTTGCTACCCCTTTTGTGCCAGGTTCTCAGTTGCATAGTTCTACCAGTCCTCCATTTTGGAATCCGACTATGTATCGTTCAGTGGTTGGAACTCTCCAGTACTTGACTATCACTCGTCCAGATTTGTCTTTCTCGGTCAACACCGTCAATCAGGTCCTTCAGGGCCCCATAGATAATCATTTTGATGCCGTTACACGGATTCCTTGATATGTTAGATGTACTCTACACTTTGGCCTCACGTTTCATTCTACTTCTTCTTCTGAAGTGTTGGGGTATTCAGATGCTGACTGGGGTTGTTTACAGAAGACTCGTCGGTCCACCTACGAGTATGCAGTTTTTTCTTGGTGGGAACCTTGTTTCCTGGAGTGCCAAAAAGCAGTCCACTGTTTCTCGTTCCAACACTGAGTCTGAGTACCGGGCACTTGCCAATACTGCATCAGAGGTAGTTTGGCTTACACACTTGCTACGAGATCTTTGAGTACCTCATTCTGGTTCACCGTTGCTGTTATGTGACAACAACAACGCTATTTTCTTGGCTCAAAATCCACTGTCATACAAGCGGGCGAAACACATCGACATCGACTATCAATTTGTTCGGGAGTTGGTTGCCTCCGGCAAGCTTCAGGTTGCACATGTACCCATTTCTCTTCAGATAGCGGACATCTTACCAAAGGGCTCTCCCGTCCGATGTTCGAGTTCTTCAGATCCAAGTTGTGCGTCGGCGAGCATTTGACGCTTCGCTTGAGGGGGTGTTAGACTAAATCAATTAGAAGATTATTTTTGATTATATTTTATTTAGAGTTATACTTGGACTCTTCTACTCTCATGTCTTGTACTATATTTATTCTCCTGATCATTAATAATAGTCATCACGGGAAATATCTTCTTTCAGTACCCCTTCACGGGTTCGTCTGGACGGGTTCAGGTGGGAAATGAAGGAGATGCATTGAGGTAATTGGCGGCAATTGCTTGCAAAGTGCACCTGCATTTTCTAGTCAGGAGGACGGGACTCTAGGAACTATCCCCCACCCCACCCAACATGTAGTGATATACGTTAGGTCTGCAGAAAGTGGTTGTAATCTTTAGGTTTTAAAATCATAAGATCTAATAGAGAGTTTGTTAGTGTCAAGCGTAGGACTTGTAATCCTTAATTTTTGTAATCCTGTATGTTCTTGGTCTAAGCAAGTTTTTATTGGTGGTCACAAAAATATGTCATGGTCTATGTGGTCCTTAATATTTTTTTCGTATTTTATGATTGTGAAATTATGTTTTATATTCGTTATACATGTTTCTTGTTTAATAGGGCCTGGCCGCACGCGTGTACCACCTTCGCAAACAAAGCACGATCTCGCCTAATTAAGGTACCTCCAATAAAAGGTACGCTCCGACACAACAATCACGTCGCATGTGTATAAACTGACACATGACTAAAGGAGTTACAGCATACCCATTCCCTATTTTAGAAGACATAGTCATAAGAATCGCTTACAAGTGGAACAAGGCACGCGGAAACATAAATGTTACGCATCGATGAAAAGATATCCGGCAGAGTCATGCACATATCAACCACCTAAGGAAAGAGCAAATTGCAGTACTAACAAATGCAATGCTAAGTGGCGCCAGAAAACTAAATACAGCAAGATATGAAAGCTTAGATGAAATGGCCAATAAATTTTTTCTCCTTCATCAACTTGGAGTCTATACAAAAACTAAAAATTATAGAGGAATTTCCCTCTCTAACCTTTAAAACTTCCTTAAGAAGTATTACATCACATCAAATAGTGAATCTATCACATAGGTAAAACAGTAAACTAAGTCCCTAGTTGTTACTAAGGATGCACAGTAAGGTGATGTCGTTGAAGAACATTGTTTCAGTTCCCCACTGCACCACCTTCACAAAGTGTCCCCCATGATAGGGCACCATCCCCTTAATAAGAAAGTTTGTAAGCAATCCCATAGCTTCCATACTTCTTCTTTTGTATCCACAGTTGCACAACCACATGAATCCAGTCCAATCTTATTTCGCGAGCCCAGAAACTGTGTAGCCCATCCACCCTACAAAGGCAAGCCACCGCGAGTTTGGACTTTCCCTCATGTGGGTTCTCCATCCAAGCATGCATTACATTCACTAATCCCTACTACCGATCTTGCAACGGGGAAAAATCCAAAGCACACATTAGGTGATTGAACCCTTACCAATTTTTTTTAAGAAACACACTTACACCAGCCATAAGTTTTTCTAGGGAATCCCACAAGAAACGTAACCCAAGCCTTCATACCTAGAAACCAAGTCTCCCAACACACCAATATGAGTCGGATTATCACATAACCAGTGAAATCCAAAACCCACATCTAGAGTATCCCCAACATCCCGAATCACGAACCCTGTAGGATACTCACAACTTACACCCATTCATTTCTGCTTTACAATAGTAGTCAGGTAAAGAGGGTTTCAATATTTAGTGACGTGGGGTCGAGGTCATGTTCGCTACATGTTTTGACCAGCTAGGACTTGGTAGGAAAAAATGTATAAAATTTTACTACCCGGAGAATGGGCAGAAGTCAAAAATATCGTAGTCAAAGCACCAAGACACACAATGCAGAATGACATCTTGTACAAGAGAGGATAATTTATCCCCCTCTTACGATGTGTGGCATCGGAGGAAGCAAACTACCTCATCTATAAAGTTCACTGAGGAGTTTACGGAGCTCATCAAGGAGCCAGGTCAATCAATAAAAAATGATTGCAGGCTGGATAATAATGATCAAAGATGGTTAATGACTCTTTCCAGCTTATCCAAACATGCATTCCATGTCAAAACCATGCTCCAATGACACAGGTTTCCCAAGAAAAGATAACGGCAACCCATGAGTCTTGATCATTCAAGAAATGGGGAACTGACTTGGTAAGACTATAATCTGGAAGTGTCTATGTGATTGTTGCCATCAAATGCTTCACTAAATGGGTTGAGTGTGTGATTGTAGTCATTGAATACTTCACTAAGAGATTAAATCAATACCTTCGGCCACAATAGACAAGGCAAACCATAAGGTCCTGTCTGAATGGTAGTAGAATTATGCACATTGATACCAGCTAAAAATCAACACAAAACACAACTAAGCATGGAGAAAAAACACCCATGGAAATAAACATAGGTTCAAAGAGGACCTAAAAATTACTAAAAATGGTGAAATCATAGATGATAGTAAGAAAAATCATAAAATTGGAGAAGAGTTTAATTCCATACCTTCAGTCGCAACAAACAGGGGCAAACCACCGGGCCCTAACAGTAGAATTTTGCACATCGACACCACCTTAAAATAAACACACAAAAACTAAGAATGGAGGGAACAAAGCCCAATAGAAATGAACATTGGTTCAAAGTGACCAAACAATCATTAAACACATTGAAAATAATGTATGGTAAGTATTAAAAATCATAAAATTTGCAATCAAACTAATAATAAATAGGTGAGCTTGCCAAAATAATCTTCCAACCCATGATTGTTCAATGGAACAGCCCCGTGTTTGGATGCTCGAAGTGCAAAATTTCTTTTGATGGTATGAGCCTGCCTACGACCGGCGGGCATCCTCGCCTTCTCTTTCAGGGAAATTTCTGCGTAGGTCTTCATGCTTTTGGCAGCGTAATTCATTCAATCCAATTGACCCTAGTGAAGTCTAATTTAATCCAACAACAATAGAGATTCAATTGGTAGAGACCCTGATCAAAATCCAGGAGTAGAGAACCTGATCGAAAGGCAGGAAAATACATCTTGTTTGAACACCACCAGAAAGGAAAGACATGAACAACAAATCCATAACCAATAGCCCTATGATTTAGATTACAATAGCATCCATGATTGAAGCATGTCATCATAAGTTGTAGTTGTATCAGATGTGGCAGAATCTGACAAGTTTTAGAAAATAAGGAATATAATGGCCAAAAGTTTCTTTGAAATGTTAACCTCAAAGAAGCACTAAAAACATATAAAAAATGAATGAGGAAAAAAATGCGGCCCATAAAGAATTCCAATATTTACATAAGAGTGCAGCGGGGGAAAATAGAAAATTAACTTTCAAATATTTACACGTAAGCCCTTTGTCAACAAGGAAGCAACGTCTTACATTCAGTTTCCATTATACATAAAGTATTTAGAGTTGAGTTTCGTCTTGTGCACACATGCTCCAACATTAAAGAAATTCCCTTGTATCATTCATTTTGGTTTGAATAAAATAGATTTTTTTTCTCTAAAAAGATACTACGATCGGCGATAAATGTGGGATTTCAACAATTTCTTACACGCCATGCTAATTTGACATATGGATTGTAGAACTGCTATCAATAACAAGGAACATTAACTACCACACAAAGAACACACAATTATGTATAATGTGTGTTAGTCGCATCAGACACTGACAAATTACCATGCCCAAATTGAAGGGCTGTAGAATTGTGCACATTGATACCACCTAAAAATCAACACACAAAACAACTAAGCATGGAGAAAAAAAAACCCAAATTGAAATAAGCATAGGTTCAAAGAAAACCTAAAAATCATCGAACATGTTGAAAATCATAGATGGTAACAATTAAAAATCGTAAAATTGGAAATCAAATAAATCAATAGGCGAGTTTGTCACAAAATCTTCCAACCCATGATTGTTCAAAAGAAAATTTCCGTGACTAGATACTTCAAGTGTTGCATTTATTTTGTTGGCATGAGTCTGCCTCTGACTGGTGAGTAGGGGGAGATTTCACCATAAGTCTTCTTTCTTTTAGTGGCATAATTCGTTCACTCTTCCAATTGACACATGCAAAGACTAATTCAATCCAACGTAGCAAAAATTCAATTGGCATTGATGAGAAGTCAAATTAGTCCGAATTAGAGAATCTGATCGAAATCCAAAAGTTGAGTACCTGATCGAAAGGCATCGAAAGTCACCAGAAAGGAAAGACATGAACAAAAAATCTACACCCAAGAGCCCCATGACTCAAATAACAAAAGCATTGAGGACTGAAGCATCCCATCACCAGTTGCAATTGCGCTAGATGTGGTAGAAATATGACAATGTTAGAAAATCAGAAAAATAATGGCCAATTTTTTCTTAGAAATGTTAACCTCTAAGAAGCACTAATAACAAAAACAATAAGGCATGAAGAAGAAAATGTAGCCAATAAAAATTCCCAGATTTACTTAAGTGTGAAGTGGCGAAAATTGAAAAAAAAACTTCCGAATATTTTTACATAAGCCTTTTGTCAACAAGGAAACAATGTCTGTGAAATTTAATTTTACCTAATTAATTTAGTAATCACTAACGTGTTCCATCATAACCTATCTAATCAAATATGCAATAAAGTAAAACATTGACACACGAGATTTGGTTATATAGTTTGGTGAAATTCACCTATATCTGTGGGGCATGGCCAAGTTCAGAATAATTCCACTAATCAGAAAGATACTGAACAAATTATACCATACTATTATAATTATCTTATCTATTTATATGTGTGGATTTCACAAGCTCCACATTCTACCGATCCATTTTGATCAGACTCCATCTGACCTCGAAACTCATCGACACTAGATCTCATCCTCCCAATAAATTAAGGTATACAATTTTAACTAATCATCGGGTCACGGTATGTTGGAACATATGCATTCTGACTCTCACAGTACCCTCCAAAAGATAGAAAAATTGAATGCAGATATTCGCTATTAAGTTTGTAAGTAGCATAGTCGTGATGTCTTCTATTTATAGTCAATGAACAAATCGGATGATCTAAAAATTCAAGTATCCACATAATGTTGGAACATATACAAGCCACCGAATATGAATTAATAAAAATACCAACGAAAATCAGAAAACTAGAAAACCAAAAATTCAGATTACATCACCACAAAATAATACCCAAAATTCTCAAAATAAATACCCTTGGGGCCAAAAGATACCTAAGGCAATAGATATAGAAAATCGAATAAAACTATTCAATAAATGAAGCTCTCCCGGAAGCAAACAGTTGGCCTATGTTGGAACATAGACATGGTAGATCCTTCAAACCTCTACGGAAAAAGCTAACTGTGCCTATAGTTGTTCCATTTCTTCTTCTATTCTGGCCTTTTCTACCTCCAAAACCGCTATCTAAATTTCCAGAGCATGTAACTTCACATCCATATATGTGATTCTAGCCTTCTTCTCATCCACAACTGAAGTTTTGGCCTCAGGATTTCAAGGAAGATCATTTACCTGTCTCACCCCAAATATCTTCTTGTTAGGCCGAAGAGGTTCAGTTCCCACAATCTCATCCTCAGACTTAGCCTTCAACCTTTCACTCCCTACTAAGGCAGAAATAAGGCATGGATAAACTAGTGCATGTTTGGCCTTCAGATAGATGGCTTGTCTCACAATGCTCTGCTGTATGAGTAAGCCCAGGTTGACTGGCTTCTATGTTCCAACATAGTACAACAGTTTTGTTATTTCTCTTGTAAGTTCAGTGGTGTTGGTTGATGGGATCTAGTAGTTAAGTTATCTGGTACAGATAGAAGAACCTAGAAAACAGACAAGAGGCTTGGGAGTATCCAATAGCTGGCCAATGAGTCTTGTATCTGCCAGAAATTTTGGCCAAATTTTTTTAATCAGTAATTAGTAACTCCTAGCTCCTCAAAAAATACTCCCTCAAAATAAGGAATTTTCAGCCCCAACAACCTATTAATCCTCCTAGCAGAGAAATTGATCACCTTGTCTCTCACACACCCTATCAAACCAAGGGGAATCCTTCTCAAGGTTTCTAGCCATCATATTTGAGTACACCTCATAGACCAGTTACTTATTTTAATCCTCATATAGTGTGGTTGCTATCTTTAGCACCAAAAATTTCAAAAAAAAAATGAAAATCCATGCTCTCTATATGCATCCAAATCCATTGGTCTCTCACAAATGATTTCAGAAAACACCTCTTAATCTCCTCACAATCAGCATAATTTTTTTTGAGAGAGCATCTCTTACTTATGGTACTGATAGGGTAAGTTTTTTTTATTCTTATGAGCTGGAGTCTCCTTTTTTCTCTTCTTGGATGGCTAGGATGACTCAGGTGTAGGCTCCTTCCTCTTAGCCTTCCTTACTCTGGTCTGGATGAACTCATCCAAGACCTCATCACTGAAGTATATCAGATTCCCCCCCTGTGTTGGAACATGCTCAGCCTGCTTAGCCTCATCTATGATATCCTTTGTTACAACATGCTTAGCCTGCTCAGTCTCGGTGGTATCTCCCCCTAAACTCTCAACCTCTGTTTCCTAGACATGATTAGAAGTATGACCTCCATCACCCCCAAAATGACTATCTTAAAAACACATTATCTGCAAATTGATGCTCAGATTCATTAACATCTATAGCCACAACAAAATCTCCCCCTTGCATTCTGTGTTGGAACATACCCAACATTACTCTCATCTTCACTATCAGGTACAACAATTAAAGAGGGTGCTCTCAACACCTCATTCCTCCTAGCTGCTCTATGATTATAGGGTTTTACAGATGGCAAGCTTTCATAAATTTTCACCTTTTTCACATTTTCTCTAGGCTTTTCTAACTTAGGGATCTCTATCTCCTCAGTCTGAAAACAACAAGGGATAGTAGAAGTAGAGTAAATTGTAAAAAAGTTATCTCTAGCTTACTTAGTAAAGCAACCCTTAATCAACTTAGGTTTGCACTTCTCTACCTTCACAATATCATCACACTCCCCAATTACCAATTCCTCCATGTCCACATCAAAAATATTTCCCCTCAATTTTTTTAGTCCAGTCAAGTCCATAGGCATATTACTTAACTTGAGTCAATACAAACATGCTTCAACAGAAATGAATTCCCTACCATAAAAACTAACTTGAGAAGCTTTTCGAAAATTAGAAACTGTTACCTTGACTTTGATTCTGAAAGGGATTAGTACCTTGCATGTGTTTTCTTGAGCTCCTTGGTTGGCCATTGTAGATTTTTCAAATTTAGAGAGGTTGGGGCAAGGAGGAATTTTTGTGATGAAGAGTTTGTGTTTTAACACAATTCAACCTCTTGACAAAATCATGAGCAAAAATAATCCCAATAGTTTCGGATTTAATCTCTCAACAAGGTTTGAAGAATTCAAAAATGGCAAGAAGCAAAGGGGTATGATAGCGAAAACCAAAGGAAGAGAAAGAGATGGAAAAAATTGAAAAAGGAATAACTTCTTACCATTTTCACTTCTATAGCCGCACCTTACTTTTTACCTTCCCAGCTCCAACCATCATTACCGTTTCCCACTTGACAACTTGTGTCACAACATTCCTTCAACTTCTAACATAGCTCCTCCCATTTTTTGTTCTCTTTTTTGTCTTCTCTCTTTTTTTGTATATTCTGAAATTTATATACAAAAATAAAAAGAAGTAAAGCTGAAAAATTATCTGATGAGAAAAAATAAGTCAAACTTGACATACGCCTAAGTGTTGTCTGATGAGCTCAAAAGTTGTAGTGTACAAAGTTTTTTAAAAAATCCACAAACTGTTGAGATGTAAGAACATAGGCAACAATCACTTCCTTCCTTTCAACAGATCCCGAATAAAATGATGCCTTATATTAGTGTGCTTAGTTCGAGAATACTGAACTGAATTTCTTGATATATCAATTGCAGTTTTGTAGTCACGTAACACTTTTAGAGGCCTTTCTTTAATTCCATAATCATTCAAAATTTACTTCATCCACAATTGTTGTGCACAACAACTTCGAGGAACAAGATACTCAGCTTTAGCAGTTGATAAGGAGATAGCAGATTCGTACCAATAAAGAAACATCCACCAACGATGCTTTTATGATAATCAGCATTACCAGCCCAATCAGAATCACTGTAACCAATCAGATGAGAGTCTTGATTTTTAGAATACCATATTCCATTCTTATAAGTCCCATTAACATATCGAATTATTCTTTGGACTGCAGTTAAGTAAGATTCTTTAGGATTAGTCTGAAATCTTGTACATAATCCTACACCATATATATATATATATCTGGCAGACTTGGTGTAAGATACATTAGACTTCCAATCATACTCATGTACAATGTTTGATTACTCTAACCCCTTACTCATCATTCACCAATTTATCAGTAGCCCCCATTGGTGTTTGCACACCTCAAGAATTACTCAGTCCAAATTGCTTTACCAAATTCAAAGCATACTTACTTTGATTTATAAAAATGACACTTTTTCCTTGTTTCACCCGTAGTCCTAGAAAATAGGTAAGTTCTCCAACCAAACTCATTTCAAATTCTTCCTTCTTGAAAGTTAAAAAATTGTAAAATATGAATGTGTGTTTTATTAATAATACAAGGGTACAATATATATAGACAGTCATAGATAGAATCACAAATGGAAAAGGATTCTATCTACGATACAATTATATTAAAAAATATCTCTACACTCCTCCTCAAGTTGGAGCATGAGGATCCCGAATGCCCAACTTGCCCAACAAACTTTGAAATGACCGTTTTCCAAGCGCCTTAGTAAACAAATCAGCAGGTTGACTGGAATACCAATCTGATAAGTAACAACTTTAACACACCGAATCAGGTCATGAAAAAAAGACAGTCGATCTCGATATACTTAGTCCTCTCATGAAACACCAGATTGGCTGCAATATGAAGTGATGCTTGACTATCACAATATAAATGCATTGGAGTAGGATGAGCAATACCCAAAGAGCTTAGAAAGGCCTTAAGCCATAATAACTCACAATAAGAAACAATCATGGCTCTGTATTCTGCTTCAGTCGAAGAAGGAAACATAGTTAGTTATTTCTTTATCTTCTAAGACACAAGAGTGATAGGACAAGTTGCCCAATCTGAATCACAAAATGCAGTAAGCTGAAGATAACTCTTAGCCGAAAGAAATAAACCTTGATCAGGATGACTCTTTAAATAATTCAGAACTTCTTGCTAATGCACCAAATGATGTTTCTCCATGAATTGGGCCAAGGTATAAACTGAATAACTAAGCTCTGGACGAGCGATGGTAAGTTAAATGAGCTTCCCTACCAGTCTGCGATACTGCGCAGATTCATCAAACAAAGGACCATCATCTCGCACCAAATTATGTTGTTGTTCCATGGGAAAATCTGTGGGTTTAGCTGCCAATAACCCATTATTAGAAAAAAATTCTAATGCATATTTCCGTTGACATGGAAACATCCCATCAGGCCTACAAACTATCTCAATGCCTAAGAAATACTTTAGGGAACTAAGATCTTCATATGGAAACAAGAGCACAAATATTTCTTAAAGGGAAACAATTTTCATAAAAGGGAAACAAATAATCAGCAGCTGGCATATTCACAGAATCAGGTACAAAAGGAAACAATCTTCATAAATATTACATCCCGACTGTCAAACACGTTTTGAGACTCCAAGTCATAAACACGCCAAGCTTTCTTGTCAATGGGATAGCCAAGAAAAATGTACTTCCTACTTCTAGATGCAAACTTATCACGCGGCCGTGGGAGTTGAGAAGCAAAGAACAGACAAACAAACACACGGAGATGGCTGTAATCTGGTGCACGTCCGTACAGGAGCTGAAGAGATGATCGTCCATCTAAAATAGGTGTTGGTGTGCGATTGATGAGGTAAGCCATTGTAAGAATGCATTCTCCCCAAAAGTCGATAGGCAAATGATCTTGAAAACGAAGACCATGAGCAACATTTAGAATATGCTTGTGTTTTTGTTCTCGCCCATTTTCTGTGGTGTGTAAACTGTGGAGGTCTCAAAACGAACTCCTTTTCCAGAAAAATGATCTGAGAGGTAGGAATTCATTTCCGTTGTCTGCATGAACCCACTGAATGGGACAGCGGAAGTGTGTCTCAATAAGTGCAA